>PKMM01048704.1:396889-442792 GCA_002933915.1 Eutrema heterophyllum | reverse complement strand
TCCATGGGGTGTTCATGAGGAAGACCATGAAAAGGGTGCTGACCCACAAGAGTGAAGTATGCAGGTTTCAGCTCAAAGTCATTCCTCTGGAAAGCAGGTGGACGAATCGCTGATCGATTGGCATAGAACTGATCAGGCCTGTTATACTCTCCAATCGTCCTACCACGATTAACCACATCATTCCCATCATTCACCTCGTTGTTGCGCGCAGCTCGCGCGGCAACCTCATCGACAGCTGGTGGAGGGATTATGATGTTTCCCTCTCCATCAAGTCGCTGTCCAGCTTCATTGCACATATGACCCTCTTGGTCTCTAAAAGCACCAGCCTCATCCCGAATCAAAATCACTGGATTGTTGTTCATCGTTGTTGGCTTCTTTGCTTTTCTGAGTGTGCGTTCCAAATGTGCTAGTTCCTCGTTTGACAGATCGACTAGCTGAGTGTTCTTGTTTCTCCTGGTTTCTCGAGTAGGCATACACCTGAAACACAAAAGTCAAGAACGTAAGTAACTAAAAAAAAACGTGTCGGGTGTCGATCGATACTAAGGGGTATCGATCGATACTCGACGATTTAGACGAAATTCTTAGCTAAAATCTAATGGCGAAATTGAGTCCCCGGCAACGGCGCCAAATTTGATATGCTCAAATTAATACCCTAAAAGTACTAAAGCAGTTGTTGCAGTATAGTTAGGGGTCGAACACAAGGACTCCAGAATTCACACAATAGATTATATAGTTTTGAATTAAGCTAAACCAAAAGATGTAAACGAAAGCAATGCGTAAATTAAAAGTGTTGTAAATCAATTGGGAAAAGGATAGGCTCAGGGTATTTCTCAAGAATTCAATGAATGTAGATAGACTAACTAACATGATTCAGATTTAGCGCAGTTCTTGAACTCAAATCACTCAAGTATAGCTAACCAACTCTCGTTGCGAAAACTATCTAAGTCTAAATCCTAGAATTCCAAATCTCTTTGCGAATCCTAAAGTCTAAACCAGCTTTTAGTTCAGGTTTGATATGTTCACAAAACAACTAAACCAAATCTCTTTGCGAATAATTATTTCGCTCACCTAGGTTCTGTCAGGTAATTAATCGCACTCTCGTGCCTAACCAATTATCCTAAGATCTAAGTTCTAGATTCGTCAACCTAGAATTAGCTATAGGGACAACCTAAGGCGAAGAACTAATTCAGATGGTGAATCCTAATCATTCAATTAACCTAACATTCAGAGAAAACCCTTATGAGAACCCTGAACCTAACAAGAGAACTACTCAGACATGGTGATTGAAACAAGCAACACGATTGAATAGATCATCAAATCAAATAAATAAAAGAGAGTAAAACAAGAGTTCAGAATTGTCTCTCTCAGAAATCTCTTTCAACCAGAACAAAACTAAAATCAAGCTTAGCTCACAAAAGTGGCTGAAAAACCTAATTATAATGCTAAAACACGTTTTGGGGCTTCTTGTAATTATTAAAGACTTCTGGACCAAGGTGCAAACTCTCAAGACTTGTAAAAAGTCGAGTTTTCTGATTTCCTGTAGTTAGTATCGACCGACACTAAGGTAGTATCGACCGACACTAGTTACTGCTCGCCAGACTTAACTGTCTTCACGAAAACTGGCATAACGTTTGATCGCACGTTGGAATGACCTCAAACCACTTCCAAATGAAAGCTCATCTAAAGATCTGTCTTGTGTCCAAATTTGAGCTCAATCCATCGGTGGGAAGTTCTTCAAATCTTCATTTAAAGTCGCGACTCGTGCTTCAGTGAGTATCGACCGATACTAGCTAGTATCGATCGAACCTGAGGCCTCAAATCCGGTACTCAGCTACACGAACTTCTGTTTTGCTCCAAAATGCTCCAAAATGCTCTAGAAAGCTCCAATATCTCCAATTATGCTCCAAACGTGCTAAAACCTGTAAAAGACTCTAAAACACTACGAAATAGTAGAAAGACTCTATAAAACGGACCTATATCATGGCCTAAAAGGGGTAAAAACCATGATATATCACTGACCTTGGGAGTTCTCTACGTTCGGATTTCGATACGAGAGATTGCTGAAGTTGGCGTTGGGGAAGTTGTTATTAAAACCATTGTTGAAGCGGTTTTGGTAAGAAGCTTGTGCTCTGACGTAGTCAACTTCTTCTTCTTGAAAGTAAGAACCATTGTTGTCGGCCCCCACGGTAGCTTCACAAGCATGCACTTGGCAATTTTGGTTCTTGAGAAAGTGATTCATCATATTCTTTAGCTCAGATATCTCCTTAGCTTCGGATACATTAGATCTAGTCGATATATCGTAGTCGGAAAAATTATTGCTATCAGCCATAACAAGATTTTTGATGAGAGCTCTTCCTTGGTTGACGGTATTTGTGGAGAAGTCTCCATTGCTGGCCATGTCGAGAGAAAGTTGATATTTCGGTAATAATCCTCGGTAGAAAGTGTTGAGCAAATTCGGACCAGAAAAACCCTGGTGAGGACAATCTCGTTCATACTCCTTGAAACGCTCCCACGCTTCATAGAAAGACTCGACCGATTGTTGATGAAAGGTTTGGATGTTGTTTCGATCTCGACTTGGTGAAAAATGACTTACGAAGGTGGATTTGCATTCTTTCCAGTTAGTGATAGATCATGCGGCCAAAGATTTCAACCAACGGTGAACTTTGTGAGCTAAAGAAAAAGGAAAAAGCTTACACTTCAAGTAATCGGCGGGAACTTGGTTTGTTCTCGTCGTGCTGCAAATTTCTTCGAATAACTTGATGTGATCCATCGGGTGCTCGACAGAGCCTCTTTGAAACTGATTTTGTTTCACTAAAGTAATAATTTGAGGCTTGATCTCGTAGTTGTTCCTATGAGGTATAGAAACTTGTATAGCAGCTCCGTTTTGGAAGTGTTGATGCGGTGCATCAAAATCAGCAATAGTGCGATTACGCGCTTGTCTCTTCAAAGGAATAGCAGGTTAAATAGGACGGTTGGCGTTCTCGCCATTAGGAGGAATAGGTTGATTGACTTGAGCATCATTCCTCGGTGCATCATGATCGACGGGTAATTGCCGTCTCGGATTTTCAACATTTCGGTTTTTGATTTCTTCGGGATCGAGCGGTGGCTGGTCATTTGCACCATCGATAGCCTCTCGGTCATCTTCGTGATCCAAAGCATCACGATCAGCCTTGTGATCAAGGTGACCATGGTTTAGTTGATTTTCCGGACGGTCGTTTTCGGCCATCCTTAGCGTTCTTTTGAGTTTTCGTAGTTCTCTCTCGTGTCTGTCGATCTCGTCTAGTAGCGGTACGGTATCTCTAGGAGTCCTCCTAGTGTTCATGCACTTAAGCAAAAGCTGCAAGTGCACAACAAACGCAGTAGTATTTAAGGGATCAAATCCACTGAGATTTGAGTGTCGTCGATTTCTATTGATTTCTAAGTTGTGTCTAGACCTAATCGGCTTTTATGGGGGTTTTATTTGTCACGATTTTGTAGCTACGAATTTAAAATAAATTAAGCGAGAAAATAAGAAAGCAAGTAAACAAAGCGAATGAGTAAAGCGAGGTTGTAAACAATTAAACAAAACATTGGATAATCGGGAACTCTCTAGGGATCATGGTCGATTATCATTAACAATTAATTAAGATTTTAAAGTGACTTTTGTCGTCTATTGGTTCTTGAACTTGGAACACGAAAATATGTGTACCCTACTCTCGTACATCCTACACACTTATAATTTATATACTTGACTAGTCAGCTTTCGTTGCTACCCACGCAGAAAATTATAATGACAAAATCGTGTTCGTTAACGCTCAAACTTTCTCTACAAGTATATTTTCGTATCTTGTAACGAAATTTCTCGCCTAACCTAGTTGAAGCATATAGATTCAGCACTCTCGTGGCTCTAATTTACCTAGGTTCAGTTGCAAGGTGATCAATCAAGCAAACATGCATTAACAATAAGGATAGAACAAAAAACCCTAATCGATATCTTAATCTAAAAACCTAATGATAAATCGATCCATGAGAGCTCCTTGAGATCCCCATACCCAACAAGAAAGCTACTCAGACATAGCTGGGCTAAACATCATAACAATTAAATAAAAACAGTAAATAGAAATAGATGAAGAAAATCTTCTCTATTGAAGAACACAAGTTGAGAATCCTCCTCTCCAAATCAATGAACAAAAGTAAAACGGCTAAAAGTTGCTCTTTGTCTAAAGCGTGAAAGAGATAGTCATAAAAGACCTAAAAACATGTATTTATAGTCTTCACTTCGTTGGGGACGTCTAGGGTTTAGAGATTAAATGAGGGAAATGGCCTCAGGAATGAAACGACTCGATTTGGTCGCACATGGGCTGGCCGCAGCGACGGCCCTCCTGGCCGCGGGTGCGTTTCTCCTTGCCGCGCTCGTGGTCTTCTTGGCTGCGGTCAGGATGCTTTCAGTTGCGGCCAAGCTCTTCTTTGCTTGGCTCGTTTCTTCTTAAAGGCAGCTTCATATGCTTTCATTGCTTCCGGAATATTTAAATATCTAACCAATGGAATGTCTCCAGACCAATTGCATTTGAAAGCGGGTTGTCTCTTCTTGGTTGTGTCCAAATTTGGGGATAATCAGACGGTGAGAAGGTCTTGTTTGATTACAAGACTTCTGACGGTCCAAGTTTATCCAAAAACGTACTTTTTCTCCAAAATGCACTTTTTTATCCAAAGTTACCTGAAATGTCTTTTCAAACTCTAACACATGGAAATCACTTGAGAACCATTGAAAACGGAGTTAAAACACCTGCAAAAGATATTAAAATGATCCAAAAAAATGGTCAAAAACCGGTGTTATCAGGCATAAGAGAGAGGTCTCGCTGTCCAGGAACTTATACGAGATCGTATCTTTTATAACAGAGGCGCGTAATCTGCAACAGTCATTCGTTTAATGAGTAGAGGTAAGGCAAGATATCTTACTGGAAGTTGACCCATAGCGAAGGGGAAACTTTGCTTAATCTCTTCTCGTCCAACGTCAGGTAACCCAACCAGATAGAGAGTTGAATTCTCCATACTTATTCGCAACCCAGATAATTAAGCAAACTCATCAAAAACCCGAATAATGCCCTCAGCTGATTGATGCTGCCCGTCTACATATATCATGAGATCATCAGCAAAATAGAGGTGTGTTAGGTTTATGATCTTACATTTCGGGTGATAGCCAATTTTCTTTTCTGTCGCAGTTTTGTCAATAAGCTTTGAGAGGACATTCATGCATATGACAAACAAGTATGGGGATAAAGCACATCCTTGTCTAAGGCCCATTTTACTCTTGAAAATACCAGCCAACCATTCACTTGAACCGAAAAGGAGGCTGTTGAAATGCAAAGTGTTATCCAATGAGTGAATTCTTCCGGGAAATTCAAAGCTGATAGCTTGTTCAATTAGAGCTCCATTGCATCGAGTCAAATGCTTTCGAAATGTCAAATTTTATCTCACAATGCGGAGATACCGAATCCTTATGGTAGTCATTAACCAACTCCATAGCTAGAAACATATTTTCCATCAAAAGTCGTTCTTGTACAAACACTGATTGGTTTAACCCAATGAATTTCGGGAGAATGCTCTTTAGACGATTCCATATGATTTGTAAAATCACTTTGTACATCACAGTACAACATGAAATCGGTCGGTAATTCATCATCTCCTTAGATACCTCTTTCTTCGGGACTAGAGCAAGAATAGTCGTATTCACTCCTTTCGGCAAAAAACCTTTTCTGAAGAAAGATTTGATTGCCGCTATAATGTCTTTTCCAAGGACAGGCCACACTGCTTTACCAAAATTCACTCGTATAGCCATCCAGGCCAAGTGATTTACTACTGGGCATAGCAAATAAGGCACGCTGTATTTCTTCATCATTTACTACCTTCGTTAGCATGCTCCTATCCATCACCGAGCACATAAACACAAGAAGCTCTGCCACCTCTCCACTGAAACCCCCTCAAAGTCACTCGGCTTGTGGGTTAGGAAATCACTGAAAAACCTCTCTTCTTCATGTTTAACGTCGTCTCCATTCGTAAGCACTACATCGTTTGTATCAGTGACCTCTCGGATTGTATTTTTCATCATATATCATCATCCTACAAGAATTGTGAAAACATGTGTTGTTCTGATCCCCAATATTCGAAGATGCCTTGCTTTCCTTTACTCTCGTTTCTAGCAGACATCCAAACTGTAAACTACTATTATTCACCCAACTTCTGATAGCGGAATGCTTAGAGAATTTATTAAAGCCGCGCACATTCCATGTAAAGCTCGACATAATTAATTTTCTTTCCTAGTAACTCTCATGCCTGAAACAGAAGGAGGAGGCTTCTCCTTCATGATTAAAGAATTCGAATCAGCTAGGCTTTTTGGAGTAGACTTAGAGGCTTGTGGAATTGGGGGACGAGTCCTTTTGTCCTCTTGCTTCTCCATTTTCTATGTGATTTCTTCATTTTTATATGCGTGATTTTTGATATCTCCTTCCTCTGTTTCTTCTTCCTTGTATTCACGTGTCCCATCTTCATCCTCTAGGATAGAAAATCGAGATGGAGAGAATGAGGCTTCCTTCAAATCATCACTTGAGCTTCCCGAATGTCTCCCGATCTTCACTAGGGACACTGAATTCCACATACCCTCTTCTTCTAATGCATTATCCTTCTCCATTTCTGCAAATTTTCCCTCCACTACTCCCGTTACATTTAGCTGCTCTGTTTCTGGCAAGTCCAAAACATGGACCTCTAGAGATATCCCTTGTTGATCATTCAGTTCTACACTTCTCTTATCCACTAAGACAATATCCAGATTCCGACCTCCTTCATGTTCATCCCCAACTTTGATGTAAGGAACATCCCTAGCGCCTGAGACTAATTGTTCTCCTTTTTTGTTTGATTTGTTATCCTTTATTTTTACCAACAACGTCTTCTGCCCTTTATTCACCAAGCAAGCTTCCTTGAGATGTCCCCACTTTGAGCATGTTGAACATCTCAGTGGTAACCATGGATAGTGAAAATCCACGACTTGATCTACACCTTTCTCCAATTTAAACCTGAATGATTTGGGCAACTCCTTGGACAAGTCAGCCTCCACAAAGATTTTTGCCTCTTCGAAACTCTTACAAAGCTCAGTATCAGGATGTAACCTCTTGGGCTCTCCTACTACACTAGCAAGAAAACCAAGACCCTTCCCATGGAACATCTTATGCGGAACTTTTTTAATTGTTATCCACATAGTAATCGATTTGATCTCCGGCTGAACTTCTTCAATCATCGGTGACCATTTTGATACGATCATTGGAACATCTGCTATATTCCGCATGCCTCGTCTAAGAACTCGTGCACGAGTCGCACTGTCCCGGATTCTGAATTTAATCATTGTTGAATTCACCATGAATGCATCAATCTTCTTTGTCTTATCACCCAAAGTCCGGATCTTATTAATAATTACATGGACTTTTGCGATGTAAGGCGCCATTGATAGAAACTTTCTGATGAGAAAATCTTCCCACAAAGGAACTGAACCCTCGATGATGTCATTCGGAATCTCCACCGTTGGAGTACCATCGACCACCGTGAATCTGAGATAGTGTTTTGATAGTGAAGATCTATTCTGAACAATAGAAGACCATAGAGGCTTTGGTGAGTCTTGTTTAGATTCTCCTTGTGTCGACGGTGATTTTTGTATCAGCCATGATGGTGTTTGACGGCGAAGGGCTGCCAGAGAGCATGGTGTGCGGCGCACGCACAACAAACCCTAAATTGCCTAATTGATCTCCCACCACGTCAGCCTTAAAAACAATTTTTATGTCTTGCTTCTTGAAATTCAAATTTGATACTGAGAAAATTCTTTTGTCTGCACGAGGTACTACTGAAGAAATCAGAAGACATGGGAAACTTCTACCCAAGCCATAGTCAGCTCGTAACCATAGAAACTGATGAGCAAAATTCAAGTTATGAAGGATATGAGGATGATGGCTAAGAAAGTGAAGCATGGTATGAAGATGAGGATGACTATGGTCATGAAACAGCTGCATCAAAGATCGAGCCAAATCCACTAGACTACACACATAGTATCTCATGGATCCCCGTCTCTCACAAAGCCACTTATCGCGCCCACAATGCCAAAAGAAGGTTATCTCTAGATGATGGATATGATTACTTTGGGCCTGAATTTTTCGAATTTGCAGAAGTTAGTAGAGACTATCTACAATGGGAGTACAACATGGATGAATACTATAGGTACTATTCAATTCCCAAAGAATAAAGGCTTACCTATTGTCTTGAACAACTCACCGGAGAAGCCAAAAGATGGTGGATCCGAGAAGAGGAAGATACATAGCGGTATAAGGAGCCATCAATCACTACGTGGGGGAAACTGAAATGGATCACGAGGGAGAGGTACGCACCTCATAGCCTGCCCCAACCGAGCCAAACCACTCACCTTCCAAAGAAAACAATCCAAGGAGACAAAACACCTAAACTTGAGCCGAAAGCAAACCCAAAACGAATTGAAGATCAAGGTAAGTTCTTTGCCTCTAAAATTTCCTTAGAACTGACGTGCTATAGGTGTAAAAAGCAGGGACACATAGCTAAGGTTTGCCCCACACGGAAGGAAACATTCCAAGAGGAACAAAACCTAAGCCGTGATCCGCAACCAATTGTAGAGCAACCTACAGATCACTCAAAGGTAACTATCCCTGGCCATTTTCTCAAAAGTAAACAAGCCATTGACCAGCTAATGCACTTGGTTAAATCCATGAGAGAAAAAGAAGTGTTCGCTGATAAGGAGAAGCAAACGGATCAAACCACTAGCCTTGGATACAAGTAAAAGAGAAACAAGAAATTGTTTCAACTCCTCAAACTGAAAAGGTCCATTCTGAATTATCTCTATCTTTTTCTAATGATTTCATGACTGCTATAACATACTTGTCTCTTGCCGAAAGTGTTGACACAATTGCAGGTGCAAAAAGATAGTCACATATCAAGAAGAAGTTTCAACAAAAAAGAAGTTTGTCTCGAACCAAAAACAGAACAGAGATGAATCATCACCATTGCTGCTCAAGCCATCCACTAATGACGATGGAAGTTTTGACGACACTATTCAGATCAAGGAAGAGCCACCAGATGATCACCAATTCCAGCCATTAATGAGCAACAATTCCATCCCTTTTGAAAGATCGAAGACCTCTGATTTTGGGGCACACTAAATGGCTCCAGAGGCTTCTCACATGGATATATTAAGAAGATTTTGAGATATAAAGAGGAGCCAAGCAGATTTCCTTATTTGGCCTAAAAATCATCTCCAACGGCCATATACCATCAAGACACCATCAAGTTGATATTTTTGCTTTTATTTTGATTTATTTCTTTCCCTTTTTATCAGTTTAGACCGTTGGTCAAGTCCTCATGTCATGCCTTTATAAGCTCATTCATTTGTTTCATTTTATTCACCCTTCTTTTTTTACAAAATCAATAAACTTGTTAAGTTTTTTTCTTCCACTACAAGAAAACATGAGTATAACAACGGACGAATTCGTTGTAAAACGGGTCTTGCCACGAATTAACGACGAATGACAATTCGTCGTAATTCAATATTCGTCGTAAGATCTAGGACGAATACAAATCGTCATTAATTCGTCGTAAACGAAATCGATGTAAGTTCGTTGCAAACAGAAATCGTTGTAATTTCATCGTAAACGAAATTGATGTAATTTCGTTATAAACAGAAATCGTTATAATTTTGTCGTAAATAAAATCAATGTTAATTCGTTGTAAATTACCAACGATTTAACAACCACTCTTAATTAATGTAAATAATCTTAATTATTATATATTTCGAATTTATTTTTAATATTCTATATATAATTTAAAATTATAAATTAAATAGAATAAAACTAGATTTATAAATTTAAATTCAAAATACAAAATAAAACTAAAATCTAATCCCTGAGGTTAATATCTTCGAAGCTTCCGCGGTTTGCCGTTCGAACTCCGTTCGCTCATCCGATCAACGTTCGTTTGTGGTTCTTCCAAACTATCGTCTGTATATACATAAGACAAATATATAAATTTTATGAATCTAAAAATTAAATTCAATCTATTCCAATCATCCTAAATTTTAATTCCAATCCTATCTCATTCCAATTCCAATCCTATGTAATTATAATTTCAATTCCAAATCCTATCTAATTATAATTATACAATCTACTTTTATAAATTGAAATTAACTAAAGTAAAAAAAAAATTACTTTTTTATGTTTTTGCTAAGGTGGAATCGTAGAGAGAGAGAGAGAGAGAGAGGAATGAGCGAGGGAGGAGGATCTGGGCGCGGATATATATGATCGTCGTAAATTTGTTGGTAATTACCAACGGATTTACGACGAATCGTTGTAACGTTTCAACCGAATATTCAACCAATTGGTTTTCCCACACGCGGCAAAAAAAATTAAAATTTGGGTTACGACGAATTTACAACGAATCGTCGGCCAATAATCAAACCAATTGGTTTTCGCGGCGGCGGTAAAACCAAAATATTTACAATTTTACAACGAATTTATGACGATTCGTTGTAATTTCGTTGTAAAGTATTTTAAAATTATTCGGTTAAACAACAAATTCAATAACGACGCTTCGGTATAAATGAGTACAAATGTTCTTATATAACATGATATTGTAAACCATTATGCTAAGTATCCATATATAACATGAATTAATGTTAATGATTGTATATGAAAACTCATATTTTGGTATAATTGAGTAGAAACTTATATAACATGATAAATGAACTCATAAAAGTGTATATACAACATATAAACAACTCTATATAATCAGTTTTTAAGAATCATATGATATACATAACGATGATTTTTACAACGAATTGTCCTTAATCGTCGTAAAATCATCGTTATGTTTAAACCTTACACCCTGAAATCTAAATGGAGAATCGTAGTTCTACGACGACTTTACTATGATTTGTTAATCTAGAGTTTAGGGTATAAGGTTTAACATAACGACGATTTTACGACGTTTTAGAATCATTCATTGTAAATTTGTTGTAATTTTACAATGAATTTAAAACGAATGGCCCTAAATCGTCGTAAATTCGTCGTTATGTATATCATATCATTCTTAATTAGATGATTATTGTATATGTTAAATCCTATACCCTAAACTCTAAATGTGGAATCGTAGTTCTACGAAGACTTTACTACGATTTGTTAATCTAGAGTTTAAGGTATATGGTTTAACATAACGACAAATTTACAACGAATGGTCATAAATCGTCGTAAATATGTCGTTATGTATAGCATATGATTCTTAAAAAAAACTGATTATAGAGTTGTTTTATGTTGTATATAAACTCTTATGTGTTCATTTATCATGTTATATAAGTTTCTACTCAATTATACCAAAATATGAGTTTTCATATACAATCATAATTAACATTACTTCATGTTATATATGGATACTTAGCATAAATAAAATATAAGGATTTGAATACAAATATAAGATCTTAATTAGATTTTCTTATTATATTCAAGTTGCCTGTTTTGGGGTTCATCTTCATCACTCTCTTCAAACTCATATGAATCATCTTCTTCCTCTGTGTCGTCAGGTAGATATTGAAGTTGCCTGTTTTGGGGGTCGATGTAAACAAATAGGTGAACCTATAGGAAAACGTGTTTTACCAAACTTTTTCGTTCGACGTTATGTCATCGTTAATTAGTATTGATAATTCGACGCAAGTTACCATCGAATTTACAACGAAAACCTCAAAAATGTAATTCGTCATAATTTCGATGGAAACTAGCGTCAAATTTACAAGATTTTCATTTTCGTCGTAAGAGCAATGGCAAATCGTGCCTAATTTACGACGATTTAACGGTCAAAATTTTCATCGTAAATTTACGACGATTTTACGTCAAAATGATTTTTTTCGTTGTTAACTCGATGCTAGTCCGTCATAAAATCTCGTTGCAAACAAGTTGTTCTCTTGTACTGTTAAAAGTGTGTGTCTTTGAGTTTGTGCATTTGAGTCTAGTGAGGATTTACTATTCTCTTGTGTGTTGCGGATTAAATAACTTGTGGATTCAAGTTGTTTGTTCGTGTGTTGAGTGTGAATTCATTCAACAAACCTCCATCTTCATCTCTACAATCGACCATCTTCAGCGATAAGCTTGGAATCTCTTGATCATCGTGTGATCATAAGTTTGGTGGATTCCAATCTTATATCATTTGGTATCAGAGCTAAAAGCTCATATCCCTTTTTTTTGTTTTTTTTTTTTTTCTCAAAAAAATACAAGATAAAAAGTTTCTTGTTTTCGTCCTTTGATTTTACAAAATTTAAAAACCTAAAAAAGTTGTTTTGATTTTTTTTTAATTCTATATAAATTAAAAAATAAATTATTCGCAATTTATTTTTGTTTATTTTAAAAAAATCCATAAGAATTACCTTTCTTGTTTTATTATGTTTTCTTAAAAAAATTCATATAAAAATTTTACTTCTTGAATTTTTTTTCTTAAAATGGCATGACATTCTATAAGAATTTAATGACTTTCCAACAACGAGAGATGAGATGAGATGAGATCCTATAGAGAAAGATGAATAAGCTTCATTCAGAAGCATACGGCGAATATTTGGGCCTAGATCAGCAAGAATACTGGATACACACCATATCCAGAACCGGCTGGCCCTAAACCGCTTGATCCTATACGAAGAACACCAAGAAAATCAGCTCCATTGCAGCAACAAGGTATTATATTCTTTGGAGAGGGTAATCCCAAAAATTTCTTGGTGTGGGAAGATGGATATTCTCATATTTTACTTATTTTAGCATGCATTTTACTTAATGTTTTGAGTCACATGCATGCATAATCATAGTTTTCCTTTGCATTTTGGTCTTAATTAGAGTCTAGGTTGTTT
The DNA here is from genome assembly GCA_002933915.1 of Eutrema heterophyllum. Taxonomy (NCBI): domain Eukaryota; kingdom Viridiplantae; phylum Streptophyta; class Magnoliopsida; order Brassicales; family Brassicaceae; genus Eutrema; species Eutrema heterophyllum. Next base: position 429,870 of record PKMM01048704.1, on the reverse strand, counting down.
GCATTAGGTCTTAGTGAGTCTTGCATAAATTGGAGTGTTTTCTAGGGACTTGGAGGCACTTTGAAGGTGATTGGAGTTCTCGGAGCCAAGCTCTCAGCCATAGATCAAGAGGAGAAGGCTAGAAGAAAAAGGAGATTTCTGGGCCCCTGTATCAACCTGCCTCCAACCGGTATGATTCGCCTGGTATTGGGACAAGAGCCAATACCGATCCATGCCCACTCCCATAGCGGCTGGAAGCCACTAGTCATGCCTCCTCATCACGACCGAGCACCGGCCAACTTCCGTGCGGTATCGCCCGTCCGGCATAGAAGCAGAATACTGTGCCGACCCAACTCTCTTACTTGTACCGGTCCAAGCTCATACGGCATGAAGACTCATGGAGACTAATACCGTTCAGCTCCCACACGGCATCATCCATCCGGTACTCGGGCAGGGACTAATGTCGACCGAGGAAAGCTTCCGTACCGCTTCGATCTCACCCGACATGCAACTCCCTAACGACCATGCCGACCAACTTTCACACGACATCACCCATCCGGCACAAAGAAGAAGGCTGTACCGACCCAATCATACCGGACCAAGCTTAGTCGGTACAGACCATCAAGACCAGCTCGACCCAGACCCGACCGGGTCAACACCCGGTTTGTCCCGGGTTGACCCGGTCGCCCACTCTGCATTATAAATATTTTTATACCTAATTTTCTATGATCTATCTTTTACACTTGCTAAAAACCTCCCCTTTTAGGGTTCTACGTGTTTGTAAGAGATATCCTCCTTTTAATTTTTGCAATTTAATCTTTGTTTCCTTAATCTCTATCATCTATCTCTTCTTTCTTAATCATTTATTCATCTAATCATGGAATATATTTAACATATTCTTCATGGAATTTGTTGGGTTCTTAATGGTTTGTGAGTAGTCTTTTAGGATCTAAGGATGGGGTTGATTTAGGGTGATCTAATAGATAGTTTATGATGTTAGGCTTATATTTATTGATTTCCCTTCTCTCTAAGTGATCCTAATGCTAGATTCGGATTGAGAAAGTCAATCTTGATCTTTGAAAATTTCACACCCACAAGGTGTTTGATGAAATTTCCCAAAGAGCTTAGTGAGAGATAAACATGCTTAGCCTATGAGATTAGTTGTTTAAGGTGTTTATTGGTTGATTTGAATATTGATTTTAATGCTTGCTAATCATTTTATCACAAATGAGAGTTTTATCTTGATTTAGTGATTAGTAAAGTGATTAGTGCCTTGAGAGATGATTAGTCATAATAAGTTATCATAACCTAGGGATTAGCATTGTGTGTGTATTTGGCATAATAAATTAGCTATAAGGTCACTCTAATTCCATAACCTCATCCTTGGATTCGCCTTTTTATTGTGTTTAACCTCGTTTAGTATTGTTAGTTCTTGTTTATTGCTCTTAATTTGGATTAGTTTGTTAGATAAAACATAAAACCTCTTTCTAGCTTGAATTAAGTAGTTCTATGCATTCTTAGTGCTTGAAACATCAAACCCATTTGGATTGATCCTTAAGTTCTACAATGATATGAGTAGGCTTGAGTAATTGATACAAAAAATATCTACTATCAATTTGGCGCCGTTGCCGATTGGGTTTAGCTTTCAACATTAGGATTTTAGATCTTCTTTAGATTAAGCTTTCTTTTTATTTCAGTTACTAATCTCTTTCACTTCTTGTTGCTATCTCTCTCTTATAGGTGTATGCATACACGATCTAGAGGCCACGACAACCTTGATGAGCCAATAGACGACATCCACCTCTTCGAACGGAGAAGTAGAACAAGGAGAGTAAGGGAACGGATTCAAGTCATTGAGGATTTGGGTATGGAGCACGTTGAGGAGATGCCGGTTGGTAACAACAATGGGAAATTTGCTAATGTGCATGCACAAGATGATGGTGGTAATGGAAACCACCAAGCTCAAGGTGGCAACGTGCAACACCACCCCCGCCCGGCCTGCTAGAGCACCAAACCATCCTCCACGGGCTCAAAACATTGTTGGTGCGGGTGATGCCGCCAATGCTCACCAAAACTGCCAAGGCATTCAAGCCCCGCCGGTTGAGAACAACAACTTCGAGGTGAAGGCCTCTTTGATCAACATGGTTCAAAACAATAAGTTCCACGGCCTTGCTATGGAAGATCCTTTGGACCACATTGACCAATTTGATCGGATTTGCGGTCTAACCAAAATGAATGGAGTATCCGAGGATAGCTTCAAGTTAAGACTTTTCCCATTCTCACTTGGAGAGAAAGCTCACCAATGGGAAAAGAGTCTTCCCCAAAGGTCCATCACATCATGGGACGAGTGCAAGAGAGCCTTCCTTGCTAAGTTCTTCTCACCCTCAAGAACCGGTAAGTTAAGGAACAAAAACTCAAGCTTTACACAACGCGGAAATGCGTCTTTCAACGAGGCATGGGAACGGTTTAGAAGCTACACTACTCAATTCCTCCACCATGGTTTTTCCAACGTCTCTCTCTTGAGTACCTTATAATGTGGAGCATTACCCAAGATACGAATGCTTATAGACACGGCCTCCAATGGGAATTTATTAGCCAAGGATGTGAATGAAGCCATGGAGCTCGTGGAGAATCTCGCTCAAAGCGATGGGACTTATGGGGATGATTATGACCGAGCTACAAGGACGACAAGCGATTTCGATGAGCAAAAACGGTCTAAGGAGATGAAGGTCCTAAATGACAAGATGGACAAGCAAGCTACTTTGATGGACAAGCTCTTTAACGCTTCCCAAAAGACGGTTCACTTTGTTGGGGCCTTCGAAGAAAACCAAGGTTACCAAGATGAAGATGTGGACTTGAACACACAAGAGGAAATCAACTATGTGGGTAACCAAGGTGGCTTCCAAAGGGGTGGATTCAACAACAACTACCGGAACCACCCAAACTTCTCTTACCGGAACCCAAATGTGGAGAACCCACAAGACCAAGTCTACCCTCAACAACATCAAGGCAACCAAAGAGGTCAACAAAAGAACATCACTTCTCAACAATAAGGTCAAACCCCCAACAACCAACAACAAAGCTTTGTCCCTAAAGGTCAATTCCAAGGGAACCAAGAAGGTTTCCAAAACAAAGGCCCTTTCATGCCTCCACCGGTTTCCAACAACAAGGCTTTGTCCCCCAAGGTCAAGCAACTACGTCTAAACCGCAAGAGCTTGATTTGAATAGCATGTTCCAACAACTTCTCAAGGGTCAAGCGGAAATCAACACAAGGGTGGATTGTTCCTACAATGATCTCAACAACAAGATTGAGACATTGAACTCCAAAGTCAAACCAATGGAGAGCAAGGGAGCCGCATCTTCATCACGAGCTCAAGGTACTTTACCCGGGAAACCGGAACCCAACCCCAAGGAGTATGTTAATGTTTTTACTCTTAGGAATGGCAAAGAACTACCACCGATAGAGGCTCCTAAGTTAGTCAATGAAGACATTGAAGTTCAAGGTGGGGAGGAGACGCTCGAAACCGAGGAAGTTGTGCTTGAAGATGGTATTGTGGGTAATGAAGACAAGGGTAGAGGATTTGAGGTTCAAGAGAAGACCAAAGAGAAGCCAAGGAGGAAGGAGACATTGTTTGTTCCACCTCCTTATGAGCCTAAGCTCCCATTCCCGAGCCGTTTCAAGAAACAATTGTTGGAGAAGTATAGAGCGGTCTATGATAGACAAATGGAGAGGATAGAGATCACCATGCCTTTGGTGGATGCTTTTCTCCTTGTGCCTCAATACGCCAAGTTTCTCAAGGATGCCATCAAAGATAGGAGCAAGGAGATGGAGAGTATGGTTGTGCTAACCCATGAATGTAGTGCGATTTTACAAAAGAAGGTAGTGCCGAAGAAGCTAGGGGATCCGGGAAGCTTCACTCTCCCGTGTACTTTAGGGACTTTGGGTATTCAAGAATTGCTTATGTGATCTTGGGGGTAGTGTGAGCCTAATGCCGTTCTCCATTGCTAAGAAGTTGGGGTTCACCAAATACAAAGCTTGTAGGATCTCCCTAGTCCTTGCAGATAGGAGCATAAGGGTTCCCATTGGAATCATTGAAGATTTACCGGTCATGGTTGGTGATTTCATAGTGCCAACGGATTTTGTGGTCTTAGAGATGGATGAGGAGCCCAAAGACCCACTAATTTTTGGTAGGCCTTTCTTGGCCACCGCCGGGGAAATTATTGATGTGAGAAAGGGGAAGATTGACCTCCACTTGGGCAAGGATGAGATACTTGAGATTGATATCAACGATGTGATGAAGAGACCCACCATTGATGGCCAAGTGTTATACATTGAGGTGATGGATGAGTTAGCGGATGAGCTCTTGGAAGAATTGAGCCTTGAAGACCATTTGCAAGTGGCTTTGACCAAAGATCATGGAGAGCATGGATATCTACATGGAGCAAGTGAGGGTTACAAGATGCTTTTGGATTCACACAAGCCCGTGGTTGAAGAGACTTCATTTGTGGACTTGGGTCATCATGGGACAAGGTGTGGGAACGGTTCTACAAGGGTTTTGGTTGAAGACGGTTTTGCTTTGGATGTGAAGCAAGATGAGGATGTGATGCAGGCTAGCAATGGTAAGTCTAGCATTGAGGATGATTGGAGTGAGCTAAAGACCCCAAAGGTGGACCTCAAATCGCTTTCTTAGGTCATAATGAGTCTTATCCGGTGATTGTAAATGATGGTCTAAGTGATGATGAGTTATCCACCCTATTGCATGAGTTGCGAAAGTTTAGGAGAACCATTGGATATTCACTTGATGATATCAAGGGTATATCTCCTACACTTTGCACTCACCGCATACATATAGAAGATGAGTCAAAGATTTCTATAGAACATCAAAGACGGTTAAACCTGAATTTGAAAGAGTTTGACATGGAGATCATTGATAAGAAAGTTATTGAGAATAGAGTGGCGGATCACTTGTCACGAATGCGAGTTGAAGATCTTATTCCGATTGATGACTCTCTTCCCGAAGAGAAACTTATGGTGATTGGTATCTTGAAGAAGGGTTATGAAGCGGTAAATGTTCTTGAGGACGCCAAGAGTTTGGAAGATGGGAAGTTGCCATGGTATGCGGACTTTGTTAACTACTTGGCTTGCGGAAGAGAGCCACCCAAGTTGGAAGGTTACAAGCGAATGAAGTTCTTCCATGATGTCACCCGTTTCTATTGGGATGAACCATTCCTCTACAAGTTGTGCTCGGATGGTCTATACCGAAGATGTGTACCGGAAGAAGAGGTGAACGGGATCTTATTTCATTGCCATGGTTTGGTTTATGGAGGACACTTGCCCCCTTCAAGACGGCAACAAAGGTTCTTCACTCCGAGTTTTGGTGGCCAAGCTTATTCAAGGATGCCCATGCATTTGTCTCTACTTGTGATGCATGTCAACGGAAGGGAAACATTAGTAGAAGGGACGAGATACCACAAAATCCGATTCTTGAAGTTGAGATCTTTGATGTGTGGGGAATAGACTTTATGGGACCGTTCCCCTCATCTTATGGTAACCAATACATTTTGGTTGCAGTTGATTATGTCTCGAAGTGGGTTAAAGCGGTTGCAAGTCCGACAAATGATGCAAAGGTGGTTCTCAAGCTTTTCAAGACTATCATTTTTCCACAGTTTGGAGTCCCTCAGGTGGTGATAAGTGATGGTGGCTCCCATTTCATAAACACTTTATCACCCCCAAACAAGTGGGAAAGTTGAAGTATCTAACCGCCAAATCAAGGCGATCTTAGAGAAGACCGTGGGGAGTTCAAGGAAGGATTGGGCGAAGAAGCTTGATGATGCTCTATAGGCTTATAGGACGGCTTTCAAGACTCCCATTGGAACCACACCTTTCAATCTTCTATATGGGAAATCTTGTCATTTACCGGTGGAGCTTGAATACAACTCGTTGTGGGCCGTGAAGCTTCTCAACTTTGATCTCAAGACGACTCAAGAAAGGCGTTTTATCCAATTGCAAGAGCTTGATGAGATTAGATTTGATGCCTATGAGAGCTCCAAGATCTACAAGGAGAAGACCAAAGCCTTTCATGACAAGAGGATTTTGCACAAGAAGTTCAAGGAAGGAGATCAAGTATTGCTTTTCAACTCGCGTCTCAAGTTGTTTCCCGGAAAGCTAAGGTCTCGGTGCTCCGGTCCGTTTGTGATCATAGAAGTGAGACCATATAGATTATCATGCTAGTAAACAAGAATGGGGAAGAATTTGTTGCTAATGGGCAAATGCTCAATCCATACCTAGCTCATGAAACCATTGAGGAAGGGATCTCACTCCCTCTTGATGATGCTCCTCAAGCCTAAATGGGGTAACAAACATCGAACTTAATGACGTTAAACAAAGTGCACTTGGGAGACATTCCCATGTTTATCCTTGTACATACTTTTCTTTTTATGTTTTTCATTTTTTCTAGTTCGTTTTGATGTTTTGGTTGAGTGTTTGTAGGCTCTTGATGGTCTTAGAAGACATGGTCACCGAGCAAAAGAGATAGGCGGTGAAAATGAGAGTTCTGGCCGACCATACCGGTCCACTTCCAACCGGTACAGCTCACTCGGTATTAGGACAGAAGCGGGTACCGCTTGACCATGCCGGAAGGATCTCGGTCGACACAAACGGGAGAAATGAAGCGTACGGTATCGAGAGAGAACTCCAGCCGGCACAAGTTGAGGAGAAGGAGCGTACCGTCCACAAGATACGAAAATAATTTGTGTGCCGGACGGGTGTGCCGGTCTAGCACCGTGTGACACACTAGGATTACTCCCGGCGTGCGGGTTTTACCCTTTTAACTAGGCCGCAAGTGCACAGCAAACGCAGTAGTATTTAGGGATCGAATCCATGGGGCGACGTTGTCTAATTTCTAACGAATCCTAACTTATGTCTAGACGGAATCTATTTTTATGGGTTTGTCACGGTCGTAGCTAGAAAAATAAACTAAACTAAGCAATGCAAATTAAACTAATCTAAGTGAACAATAGCTAAGCAGATAATTATTTCGAGGTTGCAAAATAATAAATAAAGCGTTGGGCAATTGGGTATTCTCTAGGGTTCATGGCCGATTTTTACTAAGAATTTGCTAGGATTTCTAAAGAGACTTTTTGTCGTCTTTGGGTTCTTGAACTTGGAACACGGACACTATGTGTAGTCTACTTTCGTACAAACTACACACCTACTATTTTAGTACTCGGATGGTAGCTTTCGTCTCCGCCCGCGCAAAAAGTTAGTGATTATACTTACAAGTCATTTACGCACACAACTCCTCCACAAGTATACTTTCGAAATCTTGTGACGTTTTGCTCGTCTAACCTAGGTCAAGCGATTAGATTCAGTACTTTCGTAACTCTAAAACACCTAATATCAGTAGCAAGGAGATCAATCAAGCAAGCATGCATTAAACGAAAGGATAGAACGAAGAACCCTAATCGGTATCCTAAACTAAAAACCTAGTGAGAAATCGAACCATGAGAGCCCCATCGAAACCCTATACCCAACAAGGGGATTACTCAGCTATAGCTGAGGTAAACATAATCAATAAATTCAATAGAAAACAGTATGTAAAAAGGGATTAAGAAAGCTTCTCTATCGAGAATCCTTTTCTCCAAACGAAAGAAAACAAGTGCAAAAGTCGCAAGGGCTTCGCTTCTGCCTTCAAGTGTGATAAAAGTTGTGTGTCTCTGTCTAAAAGAACTAAAACAAGTATTTATAAGTGTATTCTTCGTTTAGGGTTTGATGAGAAATGACGGTTTTGGCCTCGGGTGAAGAAACAAGTTGATTTGGTCGCAACGAGTCTTGGCCGTGGGTGCGGGCCTTCTGGGGGAGGCGAAACGCTTCTTGGCTGCCGCTTGGATTCGTCTAGGGGCGGCGGAATGGTGCTTGGCCGTGGCAGGGACTCTTCTGGTGAACTTCTTCTTAGGGACAGCTTCATTTCCTTTCAGTGCTTCAGTATATTTAAGGATCCAACCATTGGATCGTCTCCAATCCAATTGCATTTGAAAGCTGGTTGTCTCTACTTTGTTGTGTCAAAATTTGGGGGTGATCGGACGGTGAAAAGGTCTCTATTAGCTGCATGAATTCTTGACGGTCCAAGTTTATCCAAAAACGTAATTTTGCTCCGAAATGCACTCTTTTATCCCGAGTTACCTGAAATGTCTTTCAAAACTCTAAAACATGAAAATCACTTGAAAACCTTTGAAAACGGAGTTAAAACACCTGCAAAAGAATATGAAAGTGATCCATAAAAATGGTCAAAAACCGGTGTTATCAACTCCCCCAGACTTAGATATTTGTTTGTCCTCAAACAAAACAGAAATCTAAACTCGGAAAGAGGTTTTCGAAAATAAAGGAACTAACAAAATTCTCAGTGACCGTTCTTCTAACCCATAACCAACGTAATGCATCAATCGGGCTTAGTCTAGAAAATTCTCACCAAAGTACTACAACGCTAGTCCACGGTATCCGTCATGCGAAAATCTAACCACTTAGATTCTAAATTTTAGTCAACTAACTCTTAACATTCATTAAGGATTGCGTGATTCTTATCAAACATACAAAACAAGACAATCGAGGCTAGGCATTAAAGGCTTTTTAGAGGTGATGTTAAAAGTGTTTTGGGTTACCTTATATTCTTCAGAGGATGCTAGACATTATGCTAAACAGCAAGAGAGGATGGAGCTGTTGATATCCACAATTTCCAGTCACTTCCTACTCGTATAAGTGTAGTCGCAAACTTCTCCTTTTTCGGGACTTTTCTCCCTGGACAGAACTTCTCTGCCGTTCCCCCAGACTTAGATTTTTTTTCCGGGTAATTATTCGAACGGCTTCTTTCTCTCCATACACAAAACATGGTCGCCTTGGTATGAAAATATCGACTACTCTCAGACTCTTAGGCTTTTATTTCCTTTCCTTTCGATTTATTTATTATATTTTTTTTTTTTTTGAAAGAGGAAACGCCTTTAGGCGGGAGTCTTACAGAGTACGAAAATTACCAGTGATAGCAAATTTCCAAGGCGACTTTTAAGCTTGACTTGTTGATACCTCCATAACCGAATTCATCTAGTCTTCCGTCTTCTTGAGTGACTGAAAACTGTGGCGTTCCTCCCTCTCCGGTGTTTTTGCACATATATGCACATAAGACACAAAGAGAGTTGCATGAGGTTTGAACAAAGGTTAAGTTTCGGGTGGGGTACCAGCTAAAAATGAACCGGCCATCTAGGACAACAAAGAGTGGTAAAAAGGGAAAGATGTCCTAGATGTATGACTTGTTGTCTAGCCTAAAACCTTTGATAAGAAAATTATATATAGATTAAGGTCAAATAAAGTGAGCTAGTATATCCTGTTGGAAAGAATTTTATGGCTCGAAATCCTCTAGGGATGTCGCATTGTAAGCACTCTAGCTCCCGCCTAGTCTAGTACCAAACCACAAAAGAGCTGGCATGAGGAAATAGTGTAGAAGCACACAGGTCTAAATCATCATAGATTTTGTTCTTATGTTCCTGAAAAATACTTAATAAAAAATATTTACATGAGAATTTTAAAAATTTTAGCAAGAAATAAAAAGATCCAAAGAAAATGAAATAGATTAGTAACGGATAAACATCCTCCCCCAGACTTAAATCACACTGTCCCCAGTGTGAAAAAGTTGGTGAAAGGATGGTAAACTAGTTAAAATAAAAGATAAAGGGAAAAAGATTAATTAAACTGTGGTGGTGAAGTGCATGGTTAGGCGTCGCCTGAGCCATCTGTCTCTGAGTCGGGCGTGTTGCCACCGAACTAGTGGTGCTCTTGGAGGAAGCGCATCATGCACATGTAACGTCTCTCTTGTCGTGCTATCTTCTTCTCCATGGCTGCGTATTCTGGTCCGTGTGTGTGAGATGAGCTCGCGGTTGGTGCACGGGCCTGTGATTGTTGAAGTAGTCGAGCACGCTCTGCATCGACGTCTCGGTTGGCCTTGGCCACTAGGAATTGTCCAATCGTGTAAGCTAGGCGTGGGGCAGTAGGTACATAGTCCATCGTCTCCGTTATCCATCTAGGTGCTGCTCCTTCTCAGAGTCTAGGGACAGAGTTAGAAGGTAAGAAAACAAAGTAGGACTCACCGACATTAGTGCAATATTTGTAACCAAATCTGTCGGGGTCGAATGATGTGCGAGAGATATTGCGGTCTCGGGAGAATTGCATCAAGTCGAACCAGCTTCCTTGGAGTGGAACCTCGGTCGAGAAATCGGAGTGAACGGCTCGTAGAATCGCCGTGATGATGCTTCCGAAAGCGGTAGTAGTGTCTTCGGGTTTTGTGGCGGGCGCTTCGTGTTTCACCTTCACCAAGTTCTTCGCAATGATACAAGCATAGCGCGGGTCTTCAGTGAAGGGCAATTAATTAAAGAGTGACGAGCTCGCCTTTGCGGACACTCCCCACGTTTGCTCTCGAGAATATGGTGTGCTCTAAGAGCTTGTGTACAAAGCGGACAATAGGATGCGTGAGTAAGGAAGCTTTGGATCTTCTGTTGTTGTAGACGCCTTGTCCCATTACGCTCCATAAATCGTTGTCGGGATCCTCCTCGGGGTGAATCTCATCGAGATATTGAGCTTCAAAGCATCCTTCGCTCTCGGATTGGAGCGTCTTATAGCACATGGTGACAGTTGCTAAGAATTCCTTGGTGAGATCTTAGTAGGTGAGGAGATCGAGCTCCATGAAAGGTCGAAGGTTAAGTGCGTTGAGATACCAAATCACGTCTTCTCTAATCCCGAGCATGTTGATATATCATGGTTTTTACCCCTTTTAAGCCATGATATAGGTCCATTTTATAGAGTCTTTATACTATTTTGTAGTGTTTTAGAGTATTTTACAGGTTTTAACATGTTTGGAGCATAATTGGAGATATTGGAGCTTATTGGAGCATTTTGGAGCAAAACAGAAGCTTGTGTAGCTGAGTACCCGATTTGGAGCTGGGCATCGATCGATACTGCCTAGTATCGATCGACACCCACTGCAGCAAGACACAAGTCGCGACTTTTATGAAGAATTGAAGAATTGCAAAATTACCCAGAAGACTTTATTATTTACAATTTAGCCCAAAACGTGTTTTAACATTATAATTAGGTTTTTCAGCCACTTTTGTTGGCTAAGCTGGATTCTACTTTGGTTTTGGAGAGATTTTTGAGAGAGACAAATATGAACCTCTTGTTTTACTCTTCTATCTTATTTTATTTGATGATCTATTCAATCATGTTGCTTGTTTCAATCTCCATGTCTGAGTAGATCCTTTGTTAGGTTCAGGGTTCTCATAAGGGTTTTCTCTGAATGTTAGGTTAATTGAATGATTAGGATTCACCATCTGAATTAGTTCTTCGCCTTAGGTTGCTCTCAAAGCTAATTCTAGACTGATCACCTAGAACTTAGATCTTAGGATAATTGGTTAGGCACGAGAGTGCGATTAATTACCTGACAGAACCTAGGTGAGCAAAATAACTATTCGCAAAGAGATTTGGTTTAGTTGTTTTGTGAACAGATCAAACCTGAACTAAAAGCTGGTTTAGACTTTAGGATTCGCAAAGAGATTTGGAATTCTAGGATTTAGACTTAGATAGTTTTCGCAACGAGAGTTGGTTAGCTATACTTTAGTGATTTGAGTTCAAGAACCGCGCTAAATCTGAATCCTGTTAGTTAGTTATCTAGATTCATTGAATTCCTGAGAAATACCCTGAGCCTAGCTTCTTTCCAATTGTTTTACAACTCGTTTAATTTACGCATCTGTTTTTAATTACATTGTTGGTTAGGTTTAATTCTGATCTGAATAATCTATAGTGTGTTTCCCTGAGTCTCTGTGGATTCGATCCCTAAGTATTACAATCGACAAAGCTTTAGTACTTTAGGGTATTAATTTGAGCTATATCACATGTCGAGAGTCGAGTAATCTATGCGAGGTGTTGATTTGATAACCATCTTGTTGATATTTTCAAGGTAATCAATATTCGGGTCCATAGGCTTTCCGACATATCGTACCTTTGGTCTTCGTTCCGGAGCTGGCGTTGGTTCACGTGGAGGAGAAGGTGTTGGGTCACGTCGAAGAATAGGCACGTGAGTTCTAGTCGATCGTCGTCGACTTGCAAAGAACTCGCCAAGATTTGTGTCGTCTTCTACGCTTGCTTTGTCCGAGCCACCTTGGCTCTCCTTGGGTTGAATAGAAAATGATCTCCGGGAAGATTCTCCTACGTATCCGCTCTTCTTAGAGCGAGTTATGAAAGATCTCGGGTGGTTCATTTGTTCCTACAAAATAGAGAAACAACTCGTCAAAAGTATGACTATGATTGAAATTGAAAGGTTTCAATGCGAGGATACTAAATCGAGTATCAAGAGACACATTCAATATACAAACGAGAAGTATTGAGCATAATCAAACAAATCGAGATGATGATCATAAGTTTCAGGTTTGTGACACACTTGCATAAAAAATTTCTAATCATAGATTTTAAGTTTATCTTTATGCAATTTCAGTAGATTACCGTTTACTAATTATCAATATAGCAAAACTTGTCCAAATTAATCAAAATTAATCTCCAAATTCGTTTTTAGTTAAGCTTGAAAATTTCAAGTTCCAAAAATCTCAAATCCATAATAATTAAGTGCTAAAATTGAAATTCTATCATTCTAGAAGTTCAATCTAGAGTTCTCTAACAATTTCTAGCAATCCTAGACATGAATCTAGTTAATTTAAGAAAAACCTTAGGGTTTAGCTCAATGAAAAAGTAGAGATTTAGGGTCATACCTTGGTGGATTTGATGAGATGATTGTGGAATTGGAATCTGCTTTGAAAAAGAGTCAGAATGGACCAAAGAGTTTTTGTAAAAGCTTTTGAATTGAAAAAAGTGTTCTTGCTCAAAAATCTCCAAGTCTTTTGGAAGAAAAGAGGAGAAAGAACTTGAATCTTGAAATTCTCTTTTTGTCTTTGAAAAGTCGTTTTTATGTAAAAAGAAGTTTTCTGTTTTTCAAAAACTTTTGTGACTTACCTTAGCGGGACACGGGAATTAAACCGGTTTTGGTTTAATTTCATGTCGGGAACATGTTTGGGATTGCACGGTTTAATGTCGGGAACGGTCGGGATCGGTTTCTGGTCGGAATGGGCTGGCCACGGGTCGAGCATACGCGACCGATGCCAACTGCCTCTTTGCCGCGTGACTGGTCAACGATGGTGCGGTCGATAGCCTCCTCGCCGCGGGTCGGGTTGCTCCAGCCGCGGCCAAGTGGTCTTCGTCTCGGGTCATTTTTCTCCTTCGTTTCTTTGTCGTTTCACGATCTATTTCGAATGTCTTCTACAATTTTTTTTTTTCTGATTTTTTGAATGTTTTTGGGTTTTTTGGTTTTTATATAAAGCCTGAAATTCTAAAAAGAAAAACATCAATAGAAAAAGAAAGATAAAATAAAAGAAAGAAAGACGTACCAAATGGGTTGCCTCCCATCAAACGCTTTTGGTTAAAGTCGTTAGCTCGACTTTTTGGTAAGATTAGGCGTGAACAGTATATGTCTCGAGAACAAATGTTCCTTTGGCACCATCTAGTTTGTGATGTGTCTTGCCTTTCTTTGGTATTACCTTCTTCTTTCCGCGTTTCTTTGGAATTTTCACGTTTCGAAGAGCTTGTTTCGTCTTCTCAACCATCTCTTCCACTCGTTCTTCCTTGGTATCTCTTAAATCGGGTGGAATAGTGATCTTAATTTTTGCAAATGGTTTAAAAGTGAATGGTGGACTTACCTTTGGGGGTTCCGTCTTAGTTGACTCGTCTTTCTCCTTCCCTTTAGGAAAAATCATGTTTTTCTTCTCGTGTTCGTCCCTCGGGTTTGGAATTTTGTCTGGGACAGTTGGATAGAGCTTCCTTCGATCCACATTCAAGAAACCAGCTTAACGGTTGGCGTGATCAAGGATGGCGCCAACAGTAGCTAAGAAAGGTCGAATAAAAATCAACGGTCTATCCTTCTCTCGTTCCATTTCGAGAACTTGAAAATCAGCGGGTACAATCTTGCTTCCAATGAGTATTTGAAGATCATGGATCGTTCCTTCGGGTTTCTTTTGTGATGAGTCCCCAAAAATTACGCTCACGGTAGATGGCGTGAGAGTCATTATATCGAGCATCTCGGCAAATGTCTTAGACATGATGTTGACGTTGGCTCCGAAGTCACACAAACAATCTGCAAAATAAATTCCCGAAATCCAACAAGAAAAAGAAAAACGTCTCGGACATCGGCTTTTCTAAGACTTTGAAGCGGGATTAGTTTTGGTACCTCGAATGGTGGTTTTTGGATCATCTTGGATTCGGTAATGACTTGTCCATAGAGTGGGACGAATTTTGGAACTTCTCTAGGCTCTATCTTAGCATCGACTTCCTTCTCGGGTACGGTGGAAATCACGTTGCAAATTTCTTCGGGTTATCTTCCACTCTTCCGGGTAAAGTTCCGCTCGGTCTCTTAGTCGAATCCGCGGTTTGAAAGACTTGCATATCCAACTTCTTGACATGGATTGAAAGAGATTCAAATTTCCCATTCAAGTCGTTGTACATACATTCTACTCTTACGTTGAAATCCTCCGCCGTCTTCTCATTGCTTTGAGTGAGAAGTTGAATTGATTGCTCGAGCTTCGCTATTTGGGCAGCAAGTTGAGAGTTAGAGATATCTTGTTGCTGCGTGTTTAAGTTGTTGTAAGGAGCGGCTTGAGCGTTGAAAGGCGGTCTTGGTTGGAAGTTTACAACATGGACAGCCTCTTGATCTTCTTCGTGATTCGAAACATCCCGGTCATCCTCGTGATCAAATTGATCACGATTTGGTTGATTCTCCGGACGGTCGTTATTGGCCATCCTTAAAGTTCTTTTGAGTATTCGGAGTTCTCTCTTGTGTCTATCGATATCGTCTAGTTGCGGTACGGTTTCTCTAGGAGTTCTCCTAGTGTTTATGCACCTTTGAACAAAAGACAAAGATAAAGGAGAATGTCAAAAGAGCAAATAAGGGCTTGAAAATCAAAAGTGTTTAGAGCAGAAATTAGAATGCGAAATCAAACAAGCAATACTATCCCCGGCAACGGCGCCAAAAACTTTGACACACCGGAATTACTCCCGGCGTGCGGGTTTTACCCTTTTAACTAGGCCGCAGTAGTATTTAGGGATCGAATCCACGGGGCGACGTTGTCTAATTTCTAACGAACCCTAACTTCCAACCGGTACAGCTCACTCAGTATTAGGACAGAAGCGGGTACCGCTTGACCATGCCGGAAGGATCTCGGTCGNTTGCGGTACGGTTTCTCTAGGAGTTCTCCTAGTGTTTATGCACCTTTGAACAAAAGACAAAGATAAAGGAGAATGTCAAAAGAGCAAATAAGGGCTTGAAAATCAAAAGTGTTTAGAGCAGAAATTAGAATGCGAAATCAAACAAGCAATACTATCCCCGGCAACGGCGCCAAAAACTTTGACACACCGGAATTACTCCCGGCGTGCGGGTTTTAACCCTTTAATTAGGCCGCATGTGCACAGCAAACGCAGTAGTATTTAGGGATCGAATCCACGGGGCGACGTTGTCTAATTTCTAACGAACCCTAACTTATGTCTAGATGGAAACTATTTTTATGGGTTTGTCACGGTCGTAGCTAGAAAAATAAACTAAACTACGCAATGAAAATTAAACTAATCCAAGTGAACAGTATCTAAGCGGATAATTATTTCGAGGTTGTAAATTAATAAACAAAGCGTTGGGCAATCGAGTATTCTCTAGGGTTCATGGCCGATTTTCACTAAGAATTTGCTAGGATTTCTAAAGAGACTTTTTGTCGTCTTTGGGTTCTTGAACTTGGAACACGGATACTATATGTAGTCTACTTTCGTACGACCTACACACCTACTAATTTAGTACTCGGATGGTAGCTTTCGTCTCCGCCCGTGCAAAAAGTTAGTTATTATACTCAAAGGTCGTTTACGCTCACAACTCCTCCACAAGTATACTTTCGAAATCTTGTGATGGTTTTGCTTGTCTACCCTAGGTCAAGCGATTAGATTCAGTACTTTTGTAGCTCTAAAACACCTAATATCAGTAGCAAGGAGATCAATCAAGCAAGCATGCATTAAACAAAAGAATATAACGAAGAACCCTAATCGGTATCTTAGACTAAAAACCTAGTGAGAAATCGAACCATGAGAGCCCCTTTGAAACCTTATACCCAACAAGGGGATTACTCAGCTATAGCTGAGGTAAACATAATCAATAAATTCAATAGAAAATAGTATGTAAAAAGGGATGAAGAAAGCTTCTCTATCGAAGAACACGTATCGAGAATCCGTTGCTCCAAACCGAAAGAAAACAAGTGCAAAAGTCGCAAGGGGTTCGCTTCTGCCTTCAAGCGTGATAAAAGTTGTGTGTCTCTGTCTAAAAGACCTAAAACAAGTATTTATAAGTGTAATCTTTGTTTGAGTTTGATGAGAAATGACGGTTTTGGCCTCGGGTGAAGAAACAAGTTGATTTGGTCGCAGCGAGTCTTGGCCGTAGGTGCGGGCCTTCTGGGGGCGGCAAAACGCTTCTTGGCCGCGGCTGGGATTCGTCCAGGGGCGGCGGAATGGTGCTTGGCCGCGGCTGGGACTCCTCCAGGCGCGGTGAACTTCTTCTTCGGGGCAGCTTCATTTGCCTTCAGTGCTTCAAGTATATTTAAGGATCCAACCACTGGATCGTCTCTAAACCAATTGCATTTGAATGCTGGTTGTCTCTACTTTATTTTGTCCAAATTTGGGGGTGATCGATGGTGAAAAGGTCTCCATTAGCTGCAAAACTTCTTGACGGTCCAAGTTTATCCAAAAACATACTTTTGCTCCGAAATGCACTCTTTTATCCCGTGTTACCTGAAATGTCTTTGAAAACTCTAAAACATGAAAATCACTTGAAAACCTTTGAAAATGGAGTTAAAACACGTGGAAAAGAATATGAAAGTGATTCATAAAAATGGTCAAAAACCGGTGTTATCACCGTGCGGTATAAGGGAAAAACATGTGCCAGACGGAGTGTACCGGTCTACGACCGTGCGGTATAGAGGAGAAATTGGAGCGGTCAACTACACTTCAAAGATCTAGTGACCAGCGGTCCGCCCGCCGTCTCGACCGATTCTCTCTCATTCTCTCATGTTCTTCATTTCTTCACATCTCTCTCATTTCTAGCTCAAAATTACTCATTCAAGTTGCTCCAAGCTCGATTTTCACTCTAGTTTGTGCATACATCATTGTCTTAACAAATTGTGCACAAATCCCAAGGTAATCTCATCAAATTCATCATCTCCATGAAAATCAAGAACTTGAATTTTTGGGGAATATTTCTTGAAAAGTTTAGGGATTTGCTTGAAAATTGCTTTCACTTGGATTGGAACCTTGGGATTAGGGTAGAAAATAACTAGATACCTTAGGCTTCATGGAGAAACTTGTGCATTTGTTTGAGGAATCTTGAAATTTGTGTTCATGACTCTAAGAGCTTTAAACTTAGCATATTTGAGCATTTTCTTGAGATTGAAAGCATCTAATCTAGACACTTGGGTCTAGTGCATTATTTTGCTTGGATTAAAATGCTTATTTCTCATGGAATTATCTCATTTTGAATGCCCATGCTAGAACTTCATCGATGTGAGATTTGTTTTCTTGAAACTCACGGTTTGTTTGAGAAAATGTAGGAACCATGGGAAACACAATGCTGTACCGAATGAAGCTCAATCCAAGGAAAAAGATATGGTTGTGGCAACAAGCTCCAAAGCCAAGAAACCAGTCTTAGCAAAGGAATCGAAAGCGAAGGGGAAGCAAGTAGCTTTAGCCAAGAGCCCCACGGCCATGGAGAAGAAAAAGGGCGTAGCTAGAGAGGGAGATGAAGCAGTCGATAAGACGGAACCTCCAACCGCGGAGGAGTGCTTCGAAAAGCTCATGACCATGGACTTTGAGCAAGGACGGTTTGTGGACACCGTTGTGTTGGAAAAGATGGGGATTCTCGAAGATGTGGCAACCATTTTCAACAACATGGGACTTGGAAAATTCTTGCACATGAAAGAACAAGCTCACCAAGTGCTCACATGCCAATTCCTCTCATCTCTACGGGTGGCTTTCTATGACGAATTCAACAAGAAAGCAAATGCACCGGATTTGGAGTCCTTCAGTTCATGAGATTTGCCAACTCTTTGGCTTCAAGGAAGAAGGAACCCAAGGAGGACCATACTTTCACTACCCCCAGCAAGGAGCTTCAACACCTATGGGACACTATTGGCCACAAGCGTTACCATCCGGGCGCGAACAAGACCTCTCACATCCGCAAACCGTCAATTAGATACGTGCACAGAGTGTTGGCTCACATGTTCTTTGCCAAGGTGGAGTTTGGGACGATTGCACTAGATGAATTGGAGTTAATGGCTCTTGGTTTGAAGCCCCTTCTAAAGACTTTCCACAACGGGATTGAGTTCAAGGGCAATGAGAAAACCCCGTCTCTAGCAACTCTTTTGGTGCGACACTTGTTTTGCTACAATGCATGGGCGTGGGGAACTAAGGGGAAGAGGTCCGCAATAAGCATTGGTTGGCTAGTCACGCCAATTCTAAAGGCCAAAGGGATCAAGTTGTCGGATGACAAGGAGGAGTGGAACTTAATGGATGAATCCTATCTCACAAGAACGAGGTTACTCAGGGGACGGGTAGGATGCAAGCTTTCTTACAACCTCAAGCTCGATAGGGAAGATCCAGTTCAAGTGTTGCTACCTAATGCCTCTCTCACTAGTCTCCAAGAGAAGAGGAACCTCTTCTTTTACCCCACCAAGGACAACTTCTACAACCCATTCCGCAAAAAGAGAGTCAAGAGGGGTAAGACCGAAGAATGGCACCACCGAGGACTCTAATGGATCCGAAGATGATGTAGATAACTCGTCCCCTCTCGCGCCTACTTATGGAAGTGAGCGGTATCACTTTGAACCTTATGATGTGGTAATGCCTAATGTTGCCACCCGCCATGCTCATCACCAAACTCGACTCCTTCAAAGGTGATGCAAGTGGCTAGACAAGACGAACCGCAAGCTTGTGAAGACAGTTAAGAGCATGGGCCAAACGATAAAGGATCTCAAGGGGAACAATGGTGAGGCTAGCACATCTAGAGCACGGGAGAAAGAAGACGGTGACATGGACTAAGGCCTTGCACTACACGGAGGTGAGATGGTAGTCCATGAAGAGACACGCCATTCATTGACTCATGAAGAGAAAGCGGCCAAGAGGAAGGCCATGAAGTCTCCATCTCCATGCTCAAGCAATCCATCATACTCCATGGGATCCTCTTCCCCATCTCAAAGTTTCTAGGTAACACTCCAACCTTTGTAAATAGTTTTCATTTCTTTAGAGTATAGCATTTTTTGTTTTTATTTTTGTCTCTTCCTTGAATTTAATTCACACCGGGACGGTGTGATTTAAGTTTGGGGGAGGGACCAATATCTAATCATGTCTTTTGTGTTTTTATTTTGATTTCTGCATCTTGAGTCTTTTGCATTCATGCATTCATATAAGGTATAGAAAAACACATAAAAATAAAATAAAAATTGAAAATTTTGAAAATACAAAAAGAATTCATTTCGTTGCATTTCATGGTTAAGATCGAGTCTAGTTTGCATATAGGTATTGCATTCATATGCATTGGGAGCAATGATATATTTTCCTTGTAGAGTATCATTTTAAGAGCTCGGTTCAATGCCCTCGTTGCTAGTTGTTTGATGCTTTTGATCTCGTGTTTGAAATCAAGGATGAACCATATTTTGATCTCATGTCTCATTACTCGAGTCTTAGCTAAAACAAGTTGTGAATTGAGCCCAATCTTGACATTTTAATTATCATGTTTGTGCATCTCATAGTGAATTCATGGATACCACATATATATTTGGGCTTTCTTATCCTTTTCACCACCCTCTTGTAAGCTCAAATAGCCGATTCTCATCATTGGAACGGTTAACCATACCTTTAACTTATCCTCCTTTCAAGCCAAATCTTTAGTGTGCGATTGTAAGGCCTATTTTTTTGAGTAAGCTTGGCAAAAAGTGTTGAGTTTAGAGCGACAAGGATATGTTTACATGTAGATCAACCCAACATCAAGGGCTAGACTAGGCTAGGCTAGATAGGAAGGAAAGTTTTGGGGTTTGGTATGAATGAAAGTGTATGATCGATGAGATTGTGGTGGAGAAGATAAGTGGAAAGAAAAGGTGAACGAAAAGGCAAAAGGGGAATGCAATATTGAGAAGTGATTGGTGCAAAAGTTATAAGGTTATCTCTCTTAAGCATGGCAAGAGTCTTGTCCATGCCAAAATGTCCCATTAGCCCACCACCATGTGCTTCTCGGACAATAAGCTCCCGTAGTGAACATTGCGAAATGCAAAGTCGCTTGTCTTTGAAGAGATAGCCATTGTTGTGAATGTAGTAAGGAGCATAAGCTCCTTTCCCATGGTCTTTGTAACTATTTGCAAAATCAGGGTCAGCTTCATACAAAGGAATAATCATTTCGAAACCTAGAACTTTTGCATCCATGGTAGTAATGAGCGCATGACGTCTTGAAAGTGCATCGGCTACCACATTGTCTTTTCCCTTCTTGTATTTGATGATGTCAGGAAATGTTTCTATTAACTCCAGCCACTTGGCATGCCTCATTTTGATATTAGTTTGACCTCTAAGATGTTGTAAGGTCTCATGATCTGTGTGAATCAAGCATTCCTTTGCGAGTAGATAGTGTTGCCACGTTTCCATGGGGACTAAGGCGTACAGCTCCTTGTCATATGTAGGATAGTTGAGGGTGGCGCCATTGAGTTTCTCACTGAAATATGCTACTGGTTTGCAACCTTGAGTGAGGACAGCTCCAATCCCTAAACCTGATGAATCACACTCAATTTCAAATGGTTTAGAGAAATCGGGTAAAACTAAAACCGGAGCATTAGTTAACCGATCCTTTAGGCTTTTGAAAGTCTGTTCTTGAGCGTCTCCCCACTTGAATCCCACGTCCTTCTTGATAATAGCCGTGAGAGGTGCATCAAGGGTGCTAAAGTCCCTCATAAATCTCCTATAAAAGCTCGCCAATCCGTGGAAGCTCCTTACTTGGCTAATGCTCATTGGTGTCGGCCATTCTTGGATGGCCTTGATCTTCTCTTGATCAACTCTCAGACCCTGTGAACTCACAACAAAGCCTAAAAACACAAGCTCATTAGTACAAAATGTGCACTTCTTGAGGTTGGCATAAAGACCTTCCCTTTGAAGTGTTTTAAGCACTTGTTCTAAATGATCGATGTGTTCTGAAAATGTAGGGCTATAAACAAGTATATCATAAAAGTATACCGCTACAAACTTACTGATGTAAGGCCTTAGAACTTGGTTCATAAGCCTCATGAAGGTGCTCGGTGCATTGGTGAGTCCGAATGGCATAACTAACCACTCGTATAGACCTTGCTTGGTCTTGAAAGCCGTTTTCCACTCATCACCTTCTTTCATCCTTACTTGATGATACCCACTCCTAAGTTCAATCTTAGAAAACAAATTAGAACCAGAAAGTTCATCAAGCATGTCATCTAACCTCGGAATCGGATGTTGATATTTGATGGTAATGTTGTTGATAGCTCGACAATCTACACACATCCGCCAAGTTCCATCCTTCTTTTGCACCAAAAGGACGGGTAGAGCACACAGACTAAGGCACTCATGCACATGGCCTTTGTCCATGAGTTCATTCACTTGCCTTTCTAACTCCTTAGCTCCGGATTAACTCGGTAAGCGGCTCGGTTAGGCAAGGGTGCACCGGGAACAAAATCTATTTGATGCTCAACTCCTCTTATGGGAGGTAGACCAGGGGGTATCTCATCTAGAAATGTTTCACCAAATCGGTCCATAAGATCCATAACTTATGTGGGAAGTTGTTGCTCCAACAAGCTAGAACCTACACTCAAAGCTTCCTTAAAGATCATGAGTAATACCGGTTCTTTACAAGTGATTGCCTTAGTGATAAGACTAGGCTTGATAAGCAAGTTACTCTTGGTATAAGTTTCCTTCTTCTTGAGCATTTTCATTTAAATTTCATGCACTTGTGGTGGCGTAATAGGCGTTAAATTATATTTATTTTTGTCATGGACAAAAGATTACATGTTGCTACGCCCTTGGTGAATGGTGTCCTTATCAAACTGCCAAGGTCTACCAAGAAGAAGATGGCAAGCTTGCATAGGAACCATGTCACACAAGACTTGATCTGAGTACTTTCCCACATTGAATGGTACTAGTACTTGATCCGTGATTCTCAACTCAGCCTTATCATTAAGCCATCTTAGCTTATATGGATGAGGATGTTTAGTCCTTCCGAGACTGGGTTTTGTGACCATATAGTCACTTGCAACATTGGTACACGAACCTCCGTCGATAATAAGGTTACATACCTTGTTTCGGACGACACATCTAGTATGGAAGATGTTCTCTCTTTGGGCCGTCTTATCAGGATGAACCGTGAGGTTCAAGGCACACCTTATGACAAAGGACTCCCCATACTCTTGTTCACAATCAACTTCTTGCGAGTCTAGATCCGTTATCTCAACATCGTCCTCATCTTGAGACTCGTAATCACCCGCGGCCGTGATGATCATCAATCGTTGGTTCGGGCATTCTCTAGCCATGTGTCCCCTGCCTTGACACTTAAAACAAGTAATATCACGTGTTCTTAAAGTGTTAGGGTTAGAAGACTTACCTTGTATAGGCTCGGGTGCCTTAGGTTTGAACTATGAGTCGATGGCTACGGTTTTGCCTTTATCGGCAGGTTTAGGTTGAAAGGGTTGGTAAGGTTGTTGATTAGAACGAGTCGGATCCCAAGGTTGGTTACTCCTATTTCGGTTGGTGGTAGTAGACTTCTTCTTGAGGTGCTTTTCCGCTTGAATGGCGTGGTGCAAGATGTCCTTCAAGTCGTGGTATGGAAGTCTTTCCACTTTACGGCTTAGCCTCTCGTTCAACCCATCTAAGAACTGAGACATGAGGGTTTCAGCATCCTCATCAAGCTCTAGACGGTTCCTTAGGTGCTCAAATTCTTCGAAATACTCATCCACACTCCTAGTTCCTTATGTGAGCTTCCGGAACTTGTTTTGGAGGTCTCGGTGATAGTAGGTGGGCACGTATCTTGCCTTCATGAGTTGCCTCATCTCTCTGCACNTCGGCAGGTTTAGGTTGAAAGGGTTGGTAAGGTTGTTGATTAGAACGAGTCGGATCCCAAGGTTGGTTACTCCTATTTCGGTTGGTGGTAGTAGACTTCTTCTTGAGGTGTTTTTCCGCTTGAATGGCGTGGTGCAAGATGTCCTTCAAGTCGTGGTATGGAAGTCTTTCCACTTTACGGCTTAGCCTCTCATTCAACCCATCTAAGAACTGATACATGAGGGTTTCAGCATCCTCATCAAGCTCTAGACGGTTCCTTAGGTGCTCAAATTCTTCGAAATACTCATCCACACTCCTAGTTCCTTATGTGAGCTTACGGAACTTGTTTTGGAGGTCTCGGTGATAGTAGGTGGGCACGTATCTTGCCTTCATGAGTTGCCTCATCTCTCTGCACGTACCTACTTGAGGTGCTTGACTCCTCCTTCGATCGGAAACTACCTCACGATCCCACCAAGAAAGGGCATCATCCGTGAGTTGAGCTACGGCTAATGCTAGCCGCTTTTGCTCGTTGTAGTCATAGTAGGCAAAGATGTGCTCCATTCTTTGCTCCCATTCCAAGTATGCTTTAGGATCTACATGTCCCACAAAGGTAGGGGCTTTGAGCTTCATGTATGTGGTCCTTTGCCTCATATAGTCGTCTTCTTCATCTTCTTCGATCAGGTTTCTTTGACCTCTTCTCCTTCTAGGAGGATGTTGTGGATTAGCTTCTGCCTCGTGGTCATGGTGTAAACTTTCACCATCAACGTGTGGTCCAAGGTTTGGTCTAGCCTGATTGTTAGCTCGAGGTTGTTTGATATATCATGGTTTTTACCCGTTTTTGACCATGATATAAGTCCTTTTTATTGAGTCTTTCTAGTGTTTTTGGAGTCTTTTAGAGTCTTTTCAGGTTTTAGGTACGTTTGAAGCATAATTTGAGATATTGAAGTATTCTGGAGCTTTTTGGAGTAGAGCAGAGATCATGTAGCTGAGAAGGTCGATTTGGAGCCTGAGTATCGACCGATACCACTTATGGTATCGATCGATACCGACTGCAGAGAAACAAGAGTCGCGACTTTTCTGAAGTTTGAAGAAACTGCTCCTTGGTCCAGAAGACTTTAATAATTACAATAAGCCCCAAAAACGTGTTTTAGAATTATAATTAGGTTTATCAGCCACTTTTGTTGGCTACGCTTTATTCTATTCTGGTTTTTGTTGAGAGAGCTTTTAAGGGAGACAAGTCTGAACTTTGTTCGTCAGAGAGAAGATTTCGAACCCTTTGTTTTACTCTATTCTTATTTTATCTATTGAAGTATTATTCAGTCATGTTGCTTTCTTTAATCTCCATGTCTGAGTAGTTTTNATCTTTAGGATTTGCAAAGAAATTTGGAATTCTAGGATTTAGACTTAGATAATTCTCGCAACGAAAGTTGGTTAATTATATCTTAGTGTTTTGAGTTCAAGAACCGTGCTTAATTTGAATCTTGATTTATCGTTTTGTCCGCATTCTCTGATTTCCTGAGAAATACCCTGAACCTATCTTTCCTCCATTGCATTACAACTTTTCTAATTTCGTTCATTGCTCTCTGTTAAATTGATTGACTTAGTTTAATTCAAATCTTGTAATCTATTGAGTGATATCTTGAGTCTTTGTGGTTCGACCCCTAATTTACTGCAACTACTGCTTTAGTACTTTTAGGGTATTATATTTGAGCATATCAAATTTTGGTGCCGTTGCCGGGGACTCTAATTTCACCATCAGATTTTAGCCGAGAATTTCGACTAAGTCTGACGGTATCGATCGATACTGCCTAGTATCGGTCGATACTCGCCGTTTTAGTTTGTTTTATTTTTTTCAATTTTTGTCACTTACGTCTCTTAACTTTTGTGTTTCAGGTGTATGTCTAATCGCGAAACCAGGAGAAACAAGAACACACAGTTGACTAATCTGTCCAACAAGGAGCTAGCTGACTTAGAGCGCACGATCAGAAAACATAAGAAACAAGCAGAGATGAACAATCAAGTTGTGTTGAATCGTGATGAGGCTGGGCCTTGAGGGACCAGGATGGTAATTTGTGCAATGAGGCTGGACAGCGACTTGATGGAGAGGGAAACATCATAATCCCTCCAATGGATGTCGATGATATTGCTGCGCAGGCTACGCGCAACAACGAAGTGAATCATGGGAATGCTGTGGTTAATCGTACTAGGACGCTTGGATAGTACAACATAAACGATCAGTTCTATGCCAATCGGTCTGTGATTTGTATTCCCACCTTTCAGAGGAATGGCTTTGAGCTGAAGCCTGCATACTACACACTTGTGGGTCAGCACCCTTTTCATGGTCTTTCTCATGAGCATCCCATGGATCACATTGAGAGGTTCGAGGACTTGGTCACTAGCATCAAGTACAATGGAGTGCCCAATGAGTTCCTTTTCTGTAAGCTTTTCACATACTCTCTTGGTGGGGATGCAGCTTACTAGCTGAAGCAGTTGCCTCCGGGATCGCTGACTACTTGGGCAGAGACTAAGAACGCGTTTCTGAACAACTTCTATGATGATGCGAGATCTGAGGAGCTGAGGAACAAGACCTCCTAATTTTCTTAGGGAGCGACAGAAGCTTTTAAAGCCGCTTGGGCGAGGTTCATATCATATCAGAGAGATTGCCCGCATCACGGGTTTACTCATGTTCAGTTGCTGGGTATCTTCTTCAGAGGAATCGATTGGAGGTATCATATGGCTCTGGATGCTACGAGCAATGGGAATTTCAACACGAGATATCCCGAAGATGTTTATGTGCTGATTGAGAACTTGGCGTCTAGCAATAGCACCAAGAATGCAGATTTTGAGCGGAAGAGGCTGAATGGGAGCATTGATGGGTCGCAGATTGCTGAGGTGCATGCGAAGCTGGATTCAGTGCATAATTTGTTGATGGGAAAGCAGCAGAAGGCTGTTCACTTTGCTGATGAGGTCGAGAATGTTGATGAGGAGGAAGCAGGGGATGTTAATTACATTAGAGGTGCTGGTTTTCAAAATCAGCGATATCAGTACAACAACAACCGAGGCTTCACCAACAATGCTCAGCGAGGAGGATTTAAGTCTGATTTCAAGGCCTCAGGTTTTGGAGCAAATACCTTTGCCCAGAAACCAATGCAGAGCAGCGATTACACGCGTGCCTATGGGAGTTCATCCTATCAATCTCCACCGCCCAAGACTCAGGAGAGCAGGGTCGAGTCTATGCTCGAACAGTTTCTCGAGGGACAACAAAAGATGACAGTGGATTTCAATGGGAAGATAGATGCTATGTACACAGACCTAAATGGAAAGATTGAAGCTCTTAGCATTCATCATAAGAGGCTGGAAACTCAAGTCGCTCAGACCGCAGATGCTGTGAAGAGACACGAAGGTTTTCTTCCAGGGAAAACAGTGAATCCAAGGGAACATGTTCATACCATCACCTTGAGAAGTGGAAAAGAGGTCAGTACAAAACTGAAGAAGACCTCTACTTCAGAGAATTTCGTCATTCTTGCTGAAGATGACAACGATGAGGCTCCCGAAATCGCCCCAGTATCGATCGATACCAGCCAGCATCGGTCGATACCCGTCCAAGGATCTGCCAAAGACGTTTCGGAACAACAAGCATCGACCGACACCAGCCAGTGTCGATCGACACCAGTACATATACTTTCACGAGACATCTCAAGCCCTCGTGTGTCGATCGATACCAATCTTGTATCGATCGACACTGACCCTGAAGTCGAGAAACAGCCCGAGTTGAGTACATGAAGAGTCTATACGCCCAAGATACCTTTCCCTCGATTTCCTAGGAAGACAAAGAAGGAAGTGGAAGACTCCAGATGCAAGGCGATGCTAGATAAGTTGATTGTTGAGCTTCCTTTTATCGATGCTATCAAGACTTCACCAGCCTTCAGGAGATATGTCAAGCGGATGGTATCGAGCAATGTGAACCTTGAAGACGGAGTGATGATGATTACTCATGAGTGCAATGCGATCATGCTTAACATAATAAGATTCCAGAGAAGCTACCAGACCCAGGGAGTTTTGTGTTGGACTGTACGATTTTCACAGAGAGATTCGAACGTTCTCTCTGCGATCTTGGCTCGAGTGTGAACCTTATACCATACTCGGTTGCTAAGCGAATGGGAATGACAGATTTCACGTCCACCAGGATTTCTCTGATACTTGCTGATCGCTTAGTTCGACTTCCCAAAGGATTGCTCGAAGATGTTCCGATAAAGATCGGGAACTGCTTAATCCCGACTGATTTCATTGTCCTGGAGTACGACGCAGAGCCAAAGGATCCACTTATTCTTGGAAGGCCATTCTTAGCAACAGCTGGAGCTCTGATCGATTGTAGGAATGCGAAGATAGCTCTCAACATCGGCGACTTGGTCATGACGTTCAACATGGAGAAGATGATGAAGATACCAACCATCGATGGGCAGACGTTCTTTGTCGATACCTTCAGCGACATAGCTGAAGAGTACTGATTTTTTAATGGTTTTTACCCCTTTTAAGCCATGATATAAGTCCGTTTTATAGAGTCTTTCTACTATTTTGTAGTGTTTTAGAGTCTTTTACAGGTTTTAACACGTTTGGAGCATAATTGGAGATATTGGAGCTTTTTGGAGCATTTTGGAGCAAAGCAAAAGTTCGTGTAGCTGAGTACCCGATATGAAGCCTCAGTATCAATCGACACTACCCTAGTATCGGTCGATACTCACTGCAGCAAGATATGAATCGCGACTTTTATGAAGAGTTGAAGAATTGCAAAATTACCCAGAAGACTTTATTATTTACAATTTAGCCCAACGTGTTTTAGGAGTTTAAGTTAGGTTTTTAAGCCACTTTGGCGATGACGTTCAAATAACGCTTTATTCTATTCTGGGTTTTGTGAGAGAGCTTTCTGAGGGAGACAAGTCTGAGACTCTGTTCGTTCGAGAGAAGATTTCGAACCCTCTTGTTACTCTACTTTTTATTATTTATCTGAGTATTATTTCAGTCATGTTTATTATTTCAATTACCATGTCTGAGTAGTTCTCTTGTTAGGTTCAGGGTTCTCATAAGGGTTTTCTCTGAATGTTAGGTTAATTGATTGATTAGGATTCACCATCTGAATTAGTTCTTCGCCTTAGGTTGTTCTCAAAGCTAATTCTAGACTGATCACCTAGAACTTAGATCTTAGGCTAATTGGTTAGGCACAAGAGTGCCATTAATTACCTGATAGAACTTAGGGTGAGCAAAATAACTATTCGCAAAGAGATTTGGTTTAGTTGTTTTGTGAACAAATCAAACTTGAACTAAAAGCTGGTTTAGACTTTAAGATTCGCAAAGATATTTGGAATTCTAGGATTTAGACTTAGATAGTTTTCGCAACGAGAGTTGATTAGCATACTTTAGTGATTTGAGTTCAAGAACCGTGCTAAATCTGAATCTTGTTAGTTAGTTTATCTACATTCATTGAATTCCTGAGAAATACCCTGAGCCTATCTTCTTTCCAATTGACTTACAAGTTGTTTAATTTACGCACTCGCATTTAATTACATTGTTTGGTTTAGCTTAATTCGAGTCTATATAATCTATTGTGTGACTTTCTTGAGTTCTTGTGTTTGACCCCTACATATACTACAACGACTGCTTTCATACTTATAGGGTATTAATTTGAGCATATCAAGTACTTTCTGGAAATGCACCCTGAGGATCCACTGGAGAGAGCATTGGTGTGTTCCACTGATTCAAAGGAGTTTCTGAGTGATGCTACTGTTGGATACGCCAAATTGCTCGACGTAACACCTGCAGTATCGACCGATACCCATGGTAGTGTCGATCGATACCAGGCGTGCGCAATTGAGGAGTTGATCGAAACTCCTAAGAAAGCTGGTGTGCTTGGTGATTGGAGTGAGGAGAAAGCTCTTAAGATCGAACTTAAGCCACTTCCAGCGAACCTAAGGTACGTTTTTCTTGGTCCCAATTCCACATATCCTGTGATTGTTAATTCTTCTTTGAACAACGCAGAGATCGCCTTACTGTTGAGCAAGCTGCGCAAGTATCGCAAAGCTCTTGGCTATTCTCTTGATAACATTTCAGGTATATCACTAGACATGTGCATGCATTAGATTCATCTTGAGGACGAGTCGAAGGCTTCGATCGAGCATCAGAGGAGGTTGAACCCGAATTTGAAAGACGTGGTCAGGAAGGAGATCATGATGCTTCTGGAAGCAGGCATCATCTATGCCATTTCAGACAGTTCTTGGGTTAGTTAAGTTCACGTGGTGCATAAGAAAGGAGGAATCACTGTGGTGAAAAATGAGAGGGATGAGCTAATCCCTACAAGGACGATCACTGGACACCGGATGTGTATCGACTACAGGAAGCTGAATGCAGCTACGAGGAAGGATCACTTCCCATTGCCATTCATTGACCAGATGTTGGAGAGGTTAGCGAGTCACCCATACTACTGTTTCCTCGATGGGTACTCAAGCTTTTTCCATATTCCTATACATCCAGAGGATCAGGGGAAGACAACCTTTACATGTCCTTATGGCACATTCACCTACAGCAGAATGTCATTTGGATTATGTAACGCTCTAGCGACGTTTCAGAGGTGTATGATGTCTATCTTCACTGACATGATTGAGGAGTTTATGGAGGTGTTCATGGATGATTTTTCAGTTTATGGATCGTCATTCAAGAACTGTCTGGATAACTTGTGCAAAGTGCTATAGAGATGCGAGGAGAAACACTTGGTCCTAAATTGGGAAAAGTGTCACTTTATGGTTCAAGAGGGCATCGTTCTTAGGCACAAGGTTTCTAAGGCTGGGATCGAGGTTGACAAAGCTAAGATTCAAGTAATCACAAGCCTACAACCACCGAAATCTGTGAAGGACATTCGAAGCTTCCTTGGTCATGCCGGGTTTTATCGACGATTCATCAAGGACTTCTCCAAGCTAGCCCGCCCACTCACCGCCCTGTTATGCAAGGAAGTGGCATTCGATTTCACCCCAGATTGTCTGGCAGCCTTTGAGCAGCTTAAGAACGCCTTGGTGAGTGCTCCTATTGTCCAACCTCCGGATTGGAATCTACCTTTTGAGGTTATGTGCGATGCGAGCGATTTTGCAGTTGGTTCAGTTATGGGTCAGAGGAAAGACAAGAAACTTCATGTTATCTACTATGCCAGCAGGACGTTGGATGATGCTCAAAGGAACTACAGCACCACATAGAAGGAGTTACTTGCAGTTGTTTTCTCTTTTGAGAAATTTCGATCCTATTTGATTGGGAGTAAGGTGGCTGTCCACACAGATCACGCCGCTCTCAAGTACTTGCTGCAGAACAAGGATATCAAGCCTCGCCTATGTCGTTGGGTCCTTTTGCTCCAAGGTTTCCACATCGAAGTTAAAGACAAAAAGGGCGTCGAGAACAGACTTGCAGACCATCTCTCGAGGATGAGGATCGATGAAGACATGCCTATTGATGATTTCCTACCTGAGGAGAACATTTACTTCATCGAGACTGGGTTTCACAGAGTTTCTGCTGAAACTCTGCAGTTTTCATGAGCTGCAGGTTCTGGTGTCGATCGATACTCAGCTAGTATCGGTCGATACCCGTCGACAGCAAGACCGATTTTGCCTCTGGATCATTTTGGCGCTGAGGAGTTTCTAGCTGCCATGGCTATTCCTAATCGCCCTTGGTATGCTGATATCGCCAATTATGTTGCTGCAGATGACGAGCCAAAACACCTAAAGAAGTATGACAGGAAGAAGTTCATGCGTGACGTAAGGAGATTCTTCTGGGATGAACCTTACTTGTACAAGCACTGTTCTGATGGGATGTACAGGAGATGTATTGCGGAGTCTGAGGTACCAGAGGTGTTGTACCATTGTCATGGGTCTGAGTATGCTGGACACTTTGCTACTTTCAAAACAGTGTCCAAGGTTCTTCAAGCAGGCTTTTGGTGGCCTACGATGTTTAAGGATGCTCATGCCTTCATCTCGCAGTGTGATGTCTGTTAGAGGAGAGGGAAGATCATTAAGCGACATGAGATGCCACATAACTTCATCCTTGAGGTGGAAGTTTTTGATTGCTGGGGCATTGATTTTATGGGTCATTTTCCTTCATCACGAGGGAATAAGTACATATTGGTTGCTGTGGACTATGTGTCCAAATGGGTGGAAGCGATTGCTAGTCCAACCAACGACTCTTTAGTGGTTCTTAAGCTGTTTAAGTCCATTATTTTCCCTCGATTCGGAGTACCTCAGATTGTTATAAGTGATGGTGGCACTCACTTTATTAACAAGGTCTTCGAGAAGCTGTTGAAGAAGCAAGGTGTGAATCATCGTGTAGCTACTCCTTATCATCCTCAGACGAGTGGGCAGGTTGAGGTATCCAACAGGCAAATCAAGGAGATTCTGGAAAAGACAGCGGGTACTACTCGGAAGGATTGGTCTGCAAAGCTGGACGATGCACTGTGGGCTTACCGGACCGCTTTCAAGACACCGCTTGGGACTACACCGTTTCACTTGCTGTATGGGAAAGCATGTCACCTGCCAGTGGAGATCGAGCACAAGGCAGCCTGGGCTACCAAGCTGATGAACTTTGACATCAAGTTTGCTGCAGCGAGGCGATTGGTTCAACTAAACGAGCTGGATGAGATTAGGCACCTTGCCTATGAAAATTCGAAGCTATACAAGGAGAGGACTAAGGCGTATCACGACAAGAAGATCCTCTCTCGACACTTTGAACCCAATGACCAGGTACTTCTGTATAACTCTCGTTTGCAATTGTTTTCGGGAAAATTGCGTTCTCGTTGGTCAGGTCCCTTCACCATCAAGGAAGTCCGACCACATGGTGCAGTTTTGCTGATAAATGCTGAAGGCAAGGAATTCACTATCAATGGACAGAGGGTGAAACACTATTAGGCGAAAGCCGAGATTCCAGACGGACACATTGTGCCTCTGGCTGATGCACCCATTGCATGAACTCAGTAAAGTCAAGCTCGTGACGTTAAACAAGCGCTTTGTGGGAGGCAACCCACTGGTAAGTCTGTACATACATTTTTCTATTATTTTTGTTTTTGGTTTTGTGTCTTGTGTTTCACGTGCAGCAGATTCAGAAGGGCAGTATTGATCGACACCCATCCGGTATCGATCGACACCATCCACATGACAAAGGAGCTGGGTATTTCTTAAGGGACCGTGAGCTACAGATCGATCGATGTCAAAATTGCATCAACCAATATCCCTTGTATCGATCGATACCAGCACGGTATCGGTCGATACCCGTCACCCAGGTACGTCTCCTTCGACTTTCACCAATCCACTCAGCTGTTCTATTTTTCTTTTACCAACTCTAGGCTAGATAACACTGGGGACAGTGTTGTTTAAGTCTGGGGGAGGTAGTTGCTGACAACGTTTTTGTTTTTCTTAGAGTCAGTCGTTTTTGTGTCAAATTTGTTTTATCGAGTCAAAATTTTGTTGGAGATTATGATCTTGTTCTTGAATCTACTGCTTTAACTTCGCTTTTGAGTGTTCATTGTTACAGAATCAGTTTTAGATCGGACTAATGAAAAATCCAAAGGTTGACCAGTTGACTAGAAAACACCCATGTTTCTAGTGGAGTTCATCGAAACCTGAGCCAAATTTTTGCACTTCATCGATGTGGTTAGTGTCCATAGAGCTTGATTCCTCATTCATATCTGACAAAGGAACCTATGTGTTTTAAAGTAATAGTATACCTCTCCCTTAATCTAAGTTAATGAATTAAAGCACGAAAAGATGAGAGGATTTTC
>PKMM01048704.1:365162-396871 GCA_002933915.1 Eutrema heterophyllum | reverse complement strand
AAAAAAAAAAAAAAAAAAAAAAAAAAAAAAAAAAAAGAGAAGAGCATGAAATGAAATAAGTCTGGGGGAGAGGAAACAATACCAAAAAGTGTGAAAATTGGGTGGTTCTTTTGTCATGATATTGTATGGGAAAGAGTCTAGAAGGTTATTGACATTGATTACAACGATGAAACTGGCGATGATGGTTTTGAAGGATGAAGCTGTGAGATTATGTGTGGAGTTTGGAAAGCTGCGAATGTCTACGGAGAAGTACATGGTGGTTAGATCTGGGACTGGTAAAGTGATGAGAAGACATTAGGGAAAAGGGTCATTGCAGTGGTTCAAGAACAGGTGAGTCTCCGTTGTTATCAAACCTCTTTCTCTGGTTTGGTTTTCTGTTTGCTTGAGGGCAAGCAAAGGCTAAGTCTGGGGGAGTTGATATATCATGGTTTTTACCCGTTTTTGACCATGATATAAATCTTTTTTATTGAGTCTTTCTAGTGTTTTTGGAGTCTTTTAGAGTCTTTTCATGTTTTATGTACGTTTGAAGCATAATTAGAGATATTGAAGTATTCTGGAGCTTTTTGGAGCAAAGCAGAGATCATGTAGCTGAGAAGGTCGATTTGGAGCCCGAGTATCGACCGATACCACTTATGGTATCGATCGATACCGACTGTAGAGAAACAAGAGTCGCGACTTTTCTGAAGTTTGAAGAAACTGCTCCTTGGTCCAGAAGACTTTAATAATTACAATAAGCCCCAAAACGTGTTTTAGGATTATAATTAGGTTTGTCAGCCACTTTTGTTGGCTACGCTTTATTCTATTCTGGTTTTTGTTTTGAGAGATTTTGAGGGAGACAAGTCTGAACTTTGTTCGTCAGAGAGAATATTTCGAACCCTTTGTTTTACTCTATTCTTATTTTATCTATTGAAGTATTATTCAGTCATGTTGCTTTCTTTAATCTTCATGTCTGAGTAGTTTTCTTTTAGGTTTAGGGTCTCATAAGGTTTTCTCTGTATGTTAGATAGATCGATTTATTAGGATTGATAATCAATTAAGTTCTTCACCATAGGTTATTCTTAGTGCTAATTCTAACTTGATCACCTAGAACTTAGATCTTAGGTTAATCAATTAGACACGAAAGTGTGATTGGAAACCTGACACAACCTAGGGTGAGCAAAATAACTATCTGCAAAGAAATTTGGTTTAGTTATTTTGTGAACAAATCAAACTTAGACTTAAAGCTGGTTTAATCCTTAGGATTTGCAAAGAAATTTGGAATTCTAGGATTTAGACTTAGATAATTGATATATCATGGTTTTTACCCCTTTTAAGTCATGATATAAATCCGTTTTATAGAGTCTTTATACTATTTTGTAGTGTTTTAGAGTCTTTTACAGGTTTTAGCACATTTGGAGCATAATTGGAGATATTTGAGCTTTCTGGAGCATTTTGGAGCAAAACAGAGATCATGTAGCTGAGAAGTCGATTTGAAGCCTCAGTATCGATCGATACTGATTAGTATCGGTCGATGCTCACTGCAGCAGGACACAAGTCGCGACTTTTATGAAGAGCTGAAGAATTGCAAAATTGCCCAGAAGACTTTATTATTTACAATTTAGCCCAAAACGTGTTTTAGGATTATAATTAGGTTTTTCAGCCACTTTTGTTGGCAACACTGGATTAAGCTTTATTTTACTCTGGTTTTTTTAGAGACAACTCTAAACTCCTGCTTCTTATTGATTTCTTTGATGATCTATTCAATCATGTTGTTTTCATTCTCCATGTCTGAGTAGATCCCATGTTAGGTTCAGGGTTCTCATAAGGGTTTTCTCTGAATGTTAGGTTAATTAGTTAATTAGGGTTCACCATATGAATTAGTTCTTCACCATAGGTTGTTCTCATAGCTAATTCTAGGTTGACGAATCTGGAACTTAGATCTTAGGATAATTGATTAGGCACAAGAGTGCGATTAATTACCTGACAGAACCTAGGGTGAGCAAAATAACTATTCGCAAAGAGATTTGGTTTAGTTGTTTTGTGAACAAATAAAACTTGAACTAAAAGCTGGTTTAGACTTTAGGATTCACAAAGAGATTTGGAATTCTATGATTTAGACTTTAGATAGTTTTCGCAACGAGAGTTGGTTAGCTATACTTTAGTGATTTGAATTCAAGAACCGCGCTAAATCTGAATCTTGTTAGTTAGTTTATCTACATTCATTGAATTCCTGAGAAATACCCTGAGCCTATCCTCTTTCCAATTGAATTACAACTTGTTTAATTTACGTATTGCTTTCGATTACATTGTTTGGTTTAGCTTAATTCGAGTCTATATAATCTATTGTGTGATTTTCTTGAGTCTTTGTGGTTCGACCCCTACATATACTACAACAACTGTTTTAGTACTTATAGGGTATTAATTTGAGCATATCAATAATTCTCGCAACAAAAGTTGGTTAATTATAGCTTAGTGTTTTGAGTTCAAGAACCGTGCTTAATTTGAATCTTGATTTATCGTTTTGTCTGATTTCCTGACAAATACCATGAACCTATCTTTCCTCCATTGAATTACAACTTTTCTAATTTCGTTCATTGCTCTCTGTTAAATTGATTGACTTAGTTTAATTCAAATCTTGTAATCTATTGAGTGATATCTTGAGTCTTTGTGGTTCGACCCCTAATTTATTGCAGCTACTGCTTTAGTACTATTAGGGTATTATATTTGAGCATATCATTGTTCGACTTGTCCCAACCTTTAGTCCAATGTTTGTAGTTGTTGTTGAATGGCTTGCAACATCTGCATCATGACGGTATTATCGTCTCCAGGTCGTTCTCCCATGTTACCTAAAATGATTAAATACAAAAGTATCAAACTTCTTTTAAACGGTAACAAAGATTGAACCAAAACAAGTAATGATTTAACTACAAAGTTCAAACAATAAGAAACCGAATAGACTCAACACTTAAGCCCATAAATTATCTAAATAAATTTAGAAAGTGCAAAAATCAGAATAGAATTTCGATTTGAGTCAAGAAAAATCTGAAACTATCGTTTTTTTTTTTTTTTTTTTTTGAAAACGAATTCAAATAGAAACAAAGTGCAAGTTAATTCTTATATTTTCATTTTTAGTTTATGACACTGAAATAATTTTAACAAAATAAGAAACAAATGCAAACGATTTTTGTATTTTGGTTTTTTTTTTTTTGAAAGGAAAAAATACGAAAACTAAAAAAAATGCAAAACAAAATAAAAACTACAGAAACAAGAACTAAAACAACACAAGCTTGTAGTTCAGGAACTTCAGCTCTGATACCAAAAAATGATACAAGCTTGGAGTCTTGATACAAGGGTTGAATTAATCAATTGGACTAAGGTCGCTCTTTGATTAATTCGGGATAAGATGGAAGTGTGATGGATCGAATAGAACCACAATAGATGTGAAAGTCTATTGATACTTCTAAGGGGTTATCTAATGCTCGGAATTGGCTCACGAGTCAAGAGAAAGAACAAGCTTGGAATGAACCAAAAACTTCAACTTTATTAATCAAAAAACGTGGCCAACAAAGGACTACAAGCATGGCATTATATAGCCAAGTTCTCAGCGTAAATTAAGGAAGAAAAACACATAAACCTGCAAAAGAAATCAAACAAAAACACAAGAAAATCAAAGGGAGTTGTTAGCTCCACAAAGTCCACAAAAAAACACAAAATAAGTCAACAAATTACACTCCTTTGATCAAGGACATTTGAATTCGAATCTGAGATATTCCAGCTGGTTCAGAGGCTTCTTAGGTGTCTCCCAAGCTCAGAGAAACCGTACAGAGGTGGGCTTCAAGTTTGGGCTTCATAAGATCCCATTTGACACTATCGGCCAAGATAGGGTCCATTGGATACGTCTCCACTGTTGGGCCTTTTACGGGAGATTGGTTGGGCGTCCTGGGCTGATATTGGATGTTTTGGAAACTAGACTCAAAGATATTTGGATCCATATGTGGTTTGCTTCCAAAGTGCTGTGAGATGGTAGCGACACTTGTTTGAATATTGCCTTCAAATGTGAGCCCTCCCATGGGTTAAGGTGCATATCGTCAAACTGATCAAGCTTGATCAGTCCTTCGTCATCCAGCTGCTCCATGAACATGTTGAACCTCTTTTCCAGACTCTTGCTCCTAGTTCTTGTCATTGGCCCCCTTGGTACGAGTGGTGCTTGGATGACTTGACTTGGTGGTTCAATGTTCTCATCAAAGACGGTTTCTTATTCAAGGATAAGTGGTTGTGTATCCCACAAGGATCCCTGGGGAGCTAGTGTTTAGTGAAGCACACAGAGGAGGTCTGATGGCCCACTTTGGTGTCGACAAGACTTTAACATTGGTGTTGGATCAATTATTTTGGCCCCACCTCAAGAAAGATGTGGAGAGATTTTGTGCTAGACGTGTTCAATGCCACAAAGCCAAATACATGTCACATCCTCATGGTTTATATTTACAATTGCCTATTCCTAACGCCCCATGGGTAGATATCTCCATGGATTTTATCTTAGGTTTACCAAGATCCGACACAAAGATTCAATCTTTGTTGTTGTGGACCGGTCTTCAAAGATGGCTCACTTCATCTTGTGTGACAAAACCAATGATGCGACTCAAACCGGAGACTTGTTCTTTAGAGGGGTGGTGCGTCTACATGAGATTCTAAGGACTATAGTTTATGATCGTGACACGAAGTTCCTTAGTCACTTTTGGAAAACGATTAGGAGAAAGTTAGGTACCAAGCTTCTGTTTTCTACTACTTTTCATCCTCAAACGAATGAGCAAACTGAAATGGTAAACCGAACTCTCTCAACTTTTCTTAGAGCCACTCTTGGTAGAAATATGAAAACATGGCTTGAATGTATCCCATTCATCGAGTTTGCTTATAACCAAGCCACTCACTCGGCCACTCAGCTATCGCCTTTTGAAATTGCTTATGGCACTAACCCCTTAACTCCAGTGGATTTAGTTCTAATTACCCAAGTGGAGCAGGTGAACTAGGATGGCCTTAGACGAGGATAGCTCATCAAGAAACTACATGAGACGGCCAAAGCCAACATAGAGAAGAAAACCGAGGAGTATAAGAGAAAGGTCGGCAAAGGGAGGAGGCAACTGACATTTGAACCAGGAGATTGGGTTTGGTTACACATGAGATCATAGACATTTCCCAATAAGAGAGCATCCAAGCTAGCACCGAGAAGGCGATGGACCATTAAAAATCTTAGCCAAAATAAATGACAATGCCTACTGGCTTGATCTTCCAGGTGAGTTCAATATTTCCCATACATTCAATGTTGCTGATTTGTCTTATTATGATGCATGAGATCCAGTTTTGAGGACAAAACCTTTAGAAGAGGGAGGGAATGATGCGTACATCGGCCCAACCGACGATCCGGCCAAGTCCCAACGCTCCGAGAAGCACTCATGACACGCTCAAGGACCAAGAAACTAAGGAAGAGGTTCAACTCATCAATACAAGTACTCATCAGTTCAATGGAGCCAGAAGCATTTCTTTTACCTAAGCCAAACCGAGAAACCAGCCGTATTGGCGACAACGGGTCGAATCAAAGCCAGAACTGAGGGAAGCTCAATCTGATCGAATATCCACTGAGAGAAGCCTGATTCATCAACAAATCAACCCTTCTTAAGCTCATGGACAAGACCAAACACACTTTGGACATGTAGATTCAGCCATGTACTCCAAAACCACTACCGTAGCCATCTTGAGCCTACATGAGTACACTGGCCGAATCAACACTGAGGGAAACAAGTTTCATCGACCAAGTGAGCATTCTAATGTTGATGGTCCAAACGGATCTCAAATGGAAAATGTAGATCTTGAGTTAGCCCATATCAAGCCACCCGGAGACTTCACCATAGCCGAGGAGGATCAAGTGAAGGGATTCAACCAACTGAGCTTGGACCATACATCAGCTGATGATCCCCAAGGTATGAGTAATCTTTTGGCAGGTCATGGAGCCCAAGAAACAAAGAATGGACCGAAAGAATCTTAAGTTACTTCAAAATCAAGTCATCGACCCGAGAGTGACCAAAAGAATCAAGAAGATGGAACGGAGGCTGAGGGAATGGAAGAGCTTAAAGATGAAGATCTTGAAGATGAAGATCTTACTAACTTTGAAGACACTCAACAATACTTCTTAAGCAAGATTCAAGTCAAGAACGTACCAAGATCAGAGGCGTCCCCAGCCCAAATGCATCATTTCGGCCTTTCTCGCACCAATGTAAGCTTTACACATTATATACTATCTTTGCAGGTGAAACAAGCCTCCACAACAGCTAAGGAGCAACTCAAAACGACATCAAACAGTAGTTTAAGTCTAATTGGTCGTGCGGCCATAGTTTCCTTTTCTAGATTAAATGAGACGATGACCTTTTGTATTTTTCTTTGGTTTTCTTTTGTTTGTGTTTTCTTTTATGTGTTTTGCGTTTTAATTTTTGACCTAATGGTCTAGCTGACGAGCAAGTTTATAATGTTCTCATTCAGCTTTGTAACTTTTACGTTTTGACATATCAATAAAGAGTCGCACTTTCTTCACGAGTGATATTGAGAGCGATTCTCACCTTGTTCGATCTTTTGTGTGTGATTCACATAAGTATGAGCTTCGTACCGTATCAGAGACTAATCATACATATGTGTTTTATTTCGATCCACCATTATTTCATCTATTTCGATTCCACACAAGAGAGCGACCGCCAACGTGTTAGATCATCCGCCATCGACCATCCTTCGACCACAAGAGATAGCACTTGTGGTTCCACCATCTAGCCCAAACATATAAGCTCACCACTGAATCTCATATCAATTGGTGACGACAAAACCTGGCAAATAAGTATGAGGAGTTCGCTAGGTTTTTAGAGGGTGGCGAGGGTTTTAGGGTAGTTTCTAATCTAGATGTATTTTGGCTGTTTTTATCCAAAATCTTTTTTTCGGTCTTGTTTCTATTTCTTACGTTCGATCCTAGTTTTTATGTTTGTTTTTTGTCCGAAAAGTTATTGGAATATTGTTTAGTTATCATGTACTTGTTTGAACAGAATGAGTCAATCTTGTTGTTTTGTTTTATTTGTTTATCTATTTATTTATTTTTTGAGAAGAGTCAATACGAATTTTATAAGTAATAATCCCTCGAATAAAAACAGTTGACCGAATAAAAAAAAAGCAAAGAATTATATCTCGTCGTTACGGTACATGTGCATTGGGCCGAATATACAAGTAGGACACAGGTTTTGACATGTTGTGCTGTTGTAAAGTTGAAAACCTTGAGAACCGGTCTGAAATATGTGTCGTCGTCAACTTCTCGTCGATGCTACCCAAGTGAATGACCAAAAAAAAAGGACACAAATATT
Organism: Eutrema heterophyllum; assembly: GCA_002933915.1. Taxonomy (NCBI): domain Eukaryota; kingdom Viridiplantae; phylum Streptophyta; class Magnoliopsida; order Brassicales; family Brassicaceae; genus Eutrema; species Eutrema heterophyllum. The sequence goes on along the minus strand of PKMM01048704.1, from coordinate 389,501 downwards.
CCCTGTGTAATATGTATTATTGACGAAAAAGTCTTTACTGACAGGTTTTTTTTTACAGTTGAAATGTGTATGGAAAGTTAATTAATCGTTGGCAATTGTTGGATTTACTTCAACCACACACAAAATAAAAAAGTTCAGAGTAAACCGCCAGAGAAAGAGGAGGGGAAACAAAATTTAAACCCCAAAATAAAAATCTCAATAATTTCGGTTGAGATCGATACCGGTGTTGACTCGAGTTTCCGAAAATTGAATAGAAGCAAAGGAGTAGCGACAAGGCGACATTATTTCCCAACTGGTAAGTTACTTCTCCGTGTAGTTGGTGTTTGATTTTGGGATTTTGGAACTGTTTTAAAAACAAATTAACAAAAAGGGGCAACCCAGATATCGAAGGATTTACAGTTCTTGGGGGTTTGAGTAAGATGGGTATTGTGTTTTTAGTATACATTTAATCCGAATTGGGTGTGGGAGTTTGAGTTCGATGGGTATTGTGTTTTTAGTATAGTTTTATTATGAATTCTGTATGAGATTATGTGTATCTGATGTCAATGGTTAGAGTTCGGAATCTAAAATTCGCAGTTAAACTGTGAAGAAGACGACTACATACACTATTATATTTGTCATGTATACTATTTATATGGTTTGTGAAATATTACGGTTATTTTGCTATATATGGTGTTTCTATATGGAGATTCAATTGTTATGTATCCGTCCTCTTGTTTGAGTGCCTAAATTTATTCCAAATCCAACCTACCTATGACCCATATGTTGTTGTTGTTTTTGTTGCAGGGTGTTGTGATGGCGGAATTAGGATTGCCAGAAAGAATGTTCATGACGGGTTATGAACCTTTGGGTCGGAAACGGATAAATTGCTATTTCAATCTAAGGTGGGTGTAAACAATTAAGCAAGCATTAGACGATAAACAGGTGGCTATGTTGGCAGCCTCACAGTTTGCGAAGATAATGCATATGGGGCACCATGTCTTCTCAGCGAACTTTGTTCACTACCTCTTATCCCGTCAGTTGGTTACGAAAAAAGAGTACGAATTATGGTGGTTATTCTCTGGGAAGCCAATTTGATTCTCGATCGAGGACTTTGCGGTGGTGATAGGTCTTAATTGTGAACATCTAGAGACTCATCAAGATAAGGATCTGCGTAATAGCAAGCAACGCGTGAAAGGTAGGGGTGTCAAAATGGGGCATGGGTCATGGGTCAACCTAACTCGACCCATGAACCTAATGGGTCAAAAAAATTGACCATAATGGGTTGATGGGTCAAATGGGTCATGGGTCAAATAGGTGACCCGTTGGACCCATTAACTTCATATGATCATCAACTAATCATAATCATCATGACATCATAGCAATACTACTACCATAACATCATTTTTTCTCAAAAAAGCAACAATCAATCATTTTTCCGCCAAAACGAGTCCATTATTTCGCCAAAAATTACAATTCCACGATTTTCCCGCCTAAAACACTATTTCGTTATTTTCCTCACTATTCCGTCAAAAATGCGGTTTCCACAACTTTTCCGCCAAAAATGTAAATTCGTCATTTTCCCGCAAAAAAACATGATTCCACATTTTTCCCCCAAAACCTTATTTCACATTTTCCCGCCAAAAATGTTATTCCGTGTTTTCCGCCAAAAATGTGATTCCATATTTTCCCACCAAAAACACGATTTCAAATTTTCCTGCCAAAAACATGATTCTGCGTTTTCCCACCAAAAAGTGATTATGCGTTTTCCCGCCAAAAAAGCAATTCCGCATTTTGTCGCCAAAAACGTAATTTCACGTTTTTCCGCCAAAAAACTTGAATTTCTGCCAAAAAACGTGATTTCACATTTTCCCGCCAAAAAGCGATTCTGCGTTTTCCCGCCAAAAACATGATGATTTCACATTTTCCCGCCAAAAACGTGATTTCACATTTTCTCGCCAAAAACGTTATTCCGCGTTTTCCCGCCAAAAACGTTATTCCGCGTTTTCTCCCCAAAAACGCTATTATGTGTTTTCCCACCAAAACGATATTCCGCGTTTTCCCACCAAAAAATGTTATTCTGCATTTTTTGCCAATATGTTATTCCGCATTTTCTTGCCAAAACATGATTTCATACTTCATGCCAAAAACGATATTCCGCGTTTTTCCGCCAAAACGCAATTACTTATTTTCGTGCCAAAAACGTCATTCCTCGTTTCTCACCAAAAAGTTATTCTGTATTTTCCCGCCAAAAACATAATTCACATTTCTTGTGAAAGACATGGTTCGACGAATTCATGACCAATTCACGATAATTAAAGAAAACTTGTCGATTCATAAAATAAGTAAATCATAATATTATTCAGCATTTTTCATTTTCTTATTTCAAAATTATTAATGATATTTACTTAAATATATTTTTGTGATTCATGGGTTACCTATGACCCATCACTAATGGGTCATATGTGACCCATGACCCATCACTAATGGATCATATGTGACTCATGACCCATTTACACTCAACTCATTAGGGTCATGGGTAACCCATTTTGACACCCCTAGTGAAAGGTAAGCAGAAGGGAAAAGCAGTAGCAACGCATGGCCCTATGTGGGAGAAACTGTTTGGGAAGCTGAAAAGGTTAACCCGAAATGGATTGTTGACAAGCTGCAGCTTGGAAAACGATATAAGGACTCTGAGATGCGTCTACAACTTGCATTGTTGGTTCTAGTTGAGGGCATGCCATGTCCAACCTGTGGGGTAACCAATGTCCGAGAAGATATTGTGGAAATGCTTGCCGGTCAAGACGCGTTTTTGAAGTACCCATGGGACGGGAGTCTTTTCTGCGAACTGTTACAAGTGCAAAATCTCGCGTCCCATCACAATACGTACATGAAACAGTAGCTATCCAGGTGTTCGCACATGCGATAGTTCTAGTTACTGTTAGTTGCTGCCCGGATATAGTTGGTCCAATTAAGAGCGATGGAAGGTCTTGGTCTGATGGGTTGGACATTAATGAAATAATCGAAGGTGTTGTTCAACGGAGTTTGGCGATAAATGTGGCGACCATGAAATCTCTTGATCAAGTAGGACAGGTACGTAGTACAACTTATTTAACTTTATTGCATTCGATATAGCTGCCACATTAGATGTGTTTTATGAATAAGGACTGACTATATGTTGTTATGTGTAGTCAGACTATAGTTTTAGGTCATGTAAGTATTTGTAATACAATGCAGTATGACATTTTATTAATGCAGTATATAATATACACGTACTATATAAGTCGTGTAGTTTGACTACATTGATCATTTAATATGTATATTATATGTAGACGTACTATACCTGTTTTGTATAATGAGTTCATTATAGTTTTCAATTGTTATGTATCTTTGAAACAAATAGCCACTCTATGTTACCCCTAACCCACTGTTTTATTACTTGCAGGCTACTGTACGGGCGTTGTTGAGCAACAGAAGCGATGATGAACTGAAGGCTGCTTCTTTCGAGGATGAGGAAAACGATGAAATGGTGGACAATATGGTTTCTATGATTGACGATGACTATCCATTCGAGCAGTGGAATGGTAAGGGAAAAGGAAGAGGACGTGTTAGCAGAAAAGGTTAAGCCTCAACCGGAAGATGGAGATGACGAACCAGTTCTGGACGAGAAAGTGTCAAAGATACCAGGTGGGACAACGGCTAATGCGAATTCACGAGGTAACGTGGAGCCCGGAACAGCGAGCGGTCATGGATTCACAATTTCAATGACACCAGACGGTAGCAGCGTAGACATTCAGGCATTAATTCGATTGGCGGCCGATTCGTACGAGGAACGTTCCATTGGTATGTTTGAGGGGTACATGTTGAGTGTTAAAGACCATTTCGACTTGAAGATTGGTGGCAGAAATTAAATCACTCAGCAAGAGTGTTGCCAACATGCGCGCTGCTATTGGTGCAACTGGACTGGTTGAAAAAAGGAAATCGAAATCCCCATCGGTAAGCCGGAGTGGTGTGAAAAAGGAACGGGGAAGACCATCGAAAGTGCAATAAAGTAAGTTATACATAACATATCTATTTTGATCTTTAGGTCTATACTGTTTTGACTCCTATCCTATTTTATACATCCGCTTCCATGTGTAGGCTCGCGTGTACAATTAAAGAAAGGAAGCAGTCCTCAACCACCAAATACCCTCAATCCTGATCCGGAACCAACAGGTTTATCTGCTGAGGACCCGAATGACATAATTTTAAACGCTTTCAATTATGCTAACGAAACAGTGGGGGGCAGAAAAGGTTTGTACAAAAATATCCATACACTTCAATTACCCACTATATCTCATATGTCATTACGATTTGCGTTTCTCGCAGCGATCACGTGCATCTGCCTCATCTGGTTAGGCGAAACGAGACTCATTCGATGAAGATGCTGGGATGAAGGATACATGCACATGATGTGGGATTGTGAATGAGGAGGTTGGTAGTTTCGTTAGAAATAATTTATATATTTAATTTTCATATGGACGTTCTTTATGAGATGGACTGTCTATATGACGGATATAGTAACATCTTCTTCTATACGCAGATGGGACTCGCCACAGACGATGTTCCAACTGTTTGATGTGGGTAAAGTTTTCACCCAACTAATCCTAGCTGCAAGCGCACATCAATCACATTTAGTATAGTACGAGATCGAATCCACAGGGACTTGTAAACTGCACAACGAAAACGTTAGAACATTAACCAAGCTAAAACAAAATAAAAGAAAGGTTGTCGATGGTGATTAGCAAAAAAAGTAAATAAGCAATAAAAAACAGAGCTTAAATCAATAGAGAAAAGGTTAGGTTTTAGGAAATATCATGGAAAACATGCAACGATAAGATAGATGATTCGATAAGGATTTAAGGAAAAATCGTCTTGAACACAAAACACGAATTTATAGTCTTTCCACTGCCGTGGCTCCGACAACTATATTTTACAAACCAATAAACTCAGCTTTCGTTGGTTATTGTAGAATAAAAACATGCATTAAATCGAGCAAGTATTGATAAAGTTCACTAAACTCTTTAACTCGACTTTTGGAAGGTTAAGACGTTTAGCTCATCAAATATTAGTACCGGCAATATAACAAGCTTTTGGAGAGTATATTAACCTCATATCAGATTACTAAATGCGCGGTAAAGTAATCATACATTTAAAACAAATAAATATGAAGAACCATATGAATATCCCTTTTAAACAATCATCATATCAATATCGAATTATGCACCCATGGATCCCCTTTAACCTAACAAACGAACTACTCACTCATGATGCACGAAACACAGCAAGTATGAATAGATATCATGATGAGAATACTTGTATTAAAAGAGTAAGGTTGAGAAAACTCCTCTATATCGAACTACAAAGTCGAGTTCTTCTCCTTGAAGCTCTTAGAATCCAATATCGATGAAAAACTCGTAAAAACAATGAAAGAGATGGCTACTGCCGTTTTTGTGTTTATTCTAGGGTGGTTCTCTGTTTTGTGAGGCTAAAAACAAGTATATATAGCCCTAAAGTTGATCTAGGGTTTCATTAAACCGAAAAAGGGAATTTTTGTGTCGCATGGGTCGCAGGATCGGCCAAGCTCCTGGGCCGAGCTTAGGCCCAATTCGGACACGTCTTCAGTAAAATCGGTGTATCTTCCTGAACACTGATCCAAATAACTTCAAACTAATTCCAGATGAAAGTTAACTCAAAAGGCTATCTTTCCACCAAATTTCATCTCATCCATCAACATGAAGGCATCCAACAAAGGTGAAACTTCTGATGCATATGTGCTGTCCAATTGGAAAAATCCGCCTTTCTTGAGCTTTAGGTGTTTGGCTGATCTTTTGGACTTGGAAACATGTCTTCGACGTGGACAACTCCTTTTTGGCTCCATTTTGCATCCTTTTTGATGATTTGACCTATATAGACTTTAAAACTACAAATACGAGAAAACTACCTCAAAAAGCACAAAACCGAATAAAAATGCTTAGATAAAATACTAAAATCTATAATAAAAACAGTAAAATATAGATATATCAACTCCCCTTGACTTAGTGTTTGCTTGTCGTCAAGAAAACAAAGAAAGTAAGAATAGAAAAGAGGTTTGAAAACGCGGAAACTCACCAATTCTTTAGAACATCGTACTAACCTTCATTGTCGTAAACCAATTAGAACAGATTTGACGTTAGATAGAAACCACCATGTATTTCGCTGTTTTGCTTCTTAACTTCCCAAGTCCGACCCACATTCTTATAAGGTTACCCGAATTCTCCATTGCTAACTTCTTTAAAGTTAAAGGCGTGTGGTTTCATCGAGGGAGTATCGATCAAAGAACATGTAGATTTTCCTCAATCAAGTTTCCTGCTTACCCAGACAGCCTTAATTCCGGTTTCTTTCGGCTCCCTTTTTCTCTCTTCCTTAGATTGATTACTTGTTTTTCTTTTTGTTTCACGGGATCAAGGATACGAGACGCGAGTATTGATGGTGTTTTCCACCGAATACCCGGTTCACCTCCTTGGATAAGTTTCCATGAGACGCGAGTATTGATGGTGTTTGCCACCGAATCCCCGGTTCACTTCTTTTGGCATACTTTCATGAGACACGAGTATTGATGATTTTTTTCCACCGAATCCCCGGTTCACTTCCGCGCCATCCATATCCTTTCTGCATTGAAGTACTTAACTTAAGGGAAGAGAGAGGGAAACCGTACTCACACAGACTTGGCATGGCAGGCTTGAAAAAGGTGTCTTGGTTGATGTATACCAAGCCCCAACGCTAAATCCTTCGGTTCCCTTAGAGAAATGGGCGTTTTTATTGTACCACTCACGGGTTTTCCATTAGTAAAAATCTGCGGTCAATATCTGTTAAAACGGTCACTAAATGTTAGTGTAACACGGTTAGTTCCAAGAAAAGTTCATAATTTCCAACATAATAGTTTTGACTCAATAAAACGACTCAAGAAAAATCATTAAAATGACTCAAGAAAAATAAAAATAAAAATGCGTTAGTAAACGATAAATCTCCCCCCAGACTTACTTCGCACCGTCTCGGTGTGAAAGTGAGCGATAGAAGAGAGCGGACAAACTCGAAAAAGTAAAAATGATAATTAAAGAGAAAATAAATAAAAGAAAATTTTTGACGAGGGGACCTGGATCAGAACGTCTCGGAAACGGAAGATGAAGTCTCGTTGTCGTCGGATTTGCGAGAAAGCACCTCTGTCTCGTCGGAATCACCTGCGAACTCATCCTCTTGTGGCGTATGGCTTGTGGCGTCGTCATCGGTAGCCTCGGTTTGATCAAAACCAGAGATGAGTGAGAGGCTACCTAGTTCGTTGTCCACTTGCTCGGCTCCTCGGGTCATTTTAGATTTCTTGAAGAAATGTGGTACAAACTTCTCGACTATCTCGACGAGCTTTGAGATCACATCTCCTTGAATTTGAACTTGGTCTTGAAGAAGTATCCTCTCTTCGCGTTCCTTTGCGATAGTGGCATAGAACCATTGGTCCGTGCGGTTCCTCATTGGTGCGGTGATAGGCTGAACCAAAAGAGGACTACCGGATGATGCACCTAAAATCGCGTGGCGTCGAGGCTCTACAACGTGGCGAGAGTTGCGTGCTGCTTTTGCTCGAGCTTTGTAGAAGAAGCTAATCCCTACAATAGGATCTAACGTTGTACGAATGAACCACATAATTTTATGAGGGTTAAAAGAAGGGTTACTGTCACGTAAACGAGGAAGGTTCTCACGTGGAAGAAGGATGCATTGTGTCTCCTTTGAAGAAGGTGGCGTGAATAAGCTTGGACTCTTCAAGCCAACCAGCGAAAAAACCTTTCTGTTGAAGCCCGGCGAGGTTGAGTTTGTTCTCATATTGAAGCGGTTCTTCATTCCCGAAGTCAACTCCACAATGTAGAAGAATCGCGGTGATAATGCCTCCAAAGTTGTTGTAAGCATTGCTTTCCTTGTGTTCCTTTAAAGTGTCATGCTTAATTGTGATGAAACGTCTAGCAATGATTGAGCCAATATTTGCTGTTTCGGGCATGTCCACGAAAGGGGCGGTAAGAATGAAGAACTCATCTCGAAAGACCGAACTATGCTCATTCCGACTGGAAATCGTTTGCGCGATCATTCGATGCATGTAGTGTACAGCGGGATGTGTGATTCGAAATTCAGCTACTTGTTTGACCGTCACGAATCGCGTTTGCGCTTCTTCCAACTCGTCATCCTCATCTCTCAAGTGGTAGTTCAATGTCCTCACTATCTTCCACAACATCTTTTCCATGTCGTCTTCCATGTTGATTTTGTGTCTTCCTTGTTCTTTGGACTTGAGGAACGATTTCCTCTGGTTCTCGAAGCACCAAAGGTTTGTCGGTTACCCGAGTAAGCTTAGTGGAACGTCTTCGCAAAGCATCATCCGTCATTAGAATTTCCTACAAAATTAAAATTCTTGAAGAACACCATTAGTAAATCGAACAATTTACTAAAAATCAAGGAATTTGTCTCAATGCTTAGCATAATAATTGAAGAGCATAATGAGACAATATAAATCAACAAGAATGGAAAAACAAGATCAAAACCAATTTTCTCAAAAATATTTGCAATTTTCGGAGTTACTGTTCATGGCATAAACAATTTCATCAAAAACTTGGATCTTAAGTTCTAGAATGCCAAAAATCAAGCAAATCTCAAGTGCATATGATAAAACAATATTAATGAATGCATAAACAACTCATAATTCACCCAAATTTGTTTTTAATGAAGAACACAAAATCTATTTTTTGTGTAAAATTGATTCAAGGTGAGTACAAGTCATAAATCGATCAAAATTGTAAGATCTATGGTTAAACAAGTCCAACTAAGTGAATTCCTTCATAATCTAGCAACAATTAGCTAAATCCATGGGAAACTAAAAAAGTTCATAAACTTGAAAAATTGAGAAAATTGAGTTAGAGAAGACATACCTTGGTTTTTGATGAAGAATGAGTAAGAGAATGGAAATTCTTTGGTTAATTCACTTCAAACCAAACAAATTAAACAAGATCCCCAATTTTTAGGTATGTGGGTCTTTGGACTCAAGAACACTATCTCAAGAACAAAGAGATGAGGTTTTTGTGTTTTTGATCCAAAAATCCCCTTCCTTAGACTTAAAAATCGTTTTTATGAAGTGGGGAAGGAAAAATCCGGTTTAAATCGGTTTAGGGTCGGTTTGGGAGTAGTTAAACCAAAGGGGAAGAGAAACTTACCTGGGATCGGCCAGGAGCAAGGTGAGGTTGGGCCGATCCTGGCGGTTGAGGTTTGCCTCAATTGGAGGCTCGGGCTCGGGCCAAAGGTTGTCGCATCCCGGATCGAGTTCTGCCACAGTTTGAGGCACAAGCTCGGGTCAGGAGGGATCGGGTCGGGGGTTTCTTTCCCTGGGTCGAGTTCTGCCTCATTTTGAGGCGCAAGCTCGGGCTGGAACTCTTCTAGGCCGATTTCAGCACTCAATGTTGGACCACTTCTCGTTTCTTCGTCAAGAACCTATTTTTTGTATTTTTAAAACTTTTTTGAAAACTTCCTAAAAATAAAAAATCAAATAATTAAGCATCTAATAGAGTTATAAAAATTAAAATAAAATTAAAAACCATTGTGGGTTGCCTCCCACACAGCGCTTGTTTTAAGTCGTTAGCTCGACTCCTTCTCGGTTAAGCGGAGGATGGATCCACTAAAGAAAGTGAATCTCCTTCAGCTTCTTTTGTCTCTGCACTCAGAGGGTCAGGAGGGATTGTGAGCTCCTCAAAATTGCCTCCATTGTCATTTTTAAAAACGAACGCCTACGAGAAAAGCTTCAAAGTGTTTTCGAACTTTCTCTTAACGGTTTCCTCGTCTTTTGCATCCGTCTATTTGGGGAGCACGATTTGTGTCTTTGCAAAATACTTTGGCACATTTTTAGGCTTCACTTTAGTCTCTCCCACGTTCTTCTTTACCACAGTAGGTGTCAAGACGGAAAGAATATCCTTGAAGACGCCTTTACGGTCCATTTTTTGCCGGTTTGGCTTCTATCTTCGGTTTCACGTGTGGGTCTCCTTCCTTGACGTTTTGGAGATCTTTCTTAGAATCTGCAGGCTCTAAGAAAACTCTTTTGGTGCACATCTCAGCCACTTTCGTTGTCTTCAAGAAATCCATTGTCGGATAGAAGACATTCTTGTTGATTTTCGCGAAAGAGATTCTTCGGTTCGAAAAATCAATGATTGCACCAGCGGTAGCTAAGAACTAAGATCCAAGTATCAATGGTCTCCACTTATTCCCTTCATCACCACGACTTGAAAGTCAGTAGGGATAAGACCATTGCCTACACGAACTGTCACATTAGGCAAAAATCCATAAGGTGTATCGAATGACGAATCGGCATACTCTATCGAGATTTGTGATCGTTTGAACTCCGAAAGACCTAGCTCATCCGCCATTTCCAATGACATGACATTGATGTTAGCTCCTGTATCACTCAAAGAATCATAGATTTTAATACCATTGATGGTACAAGGCACCACAAACTTTCCCGGACTATCGATTTTCTCGAGTGGCTTCATTTTCAGCCTCCTTTTGAAAGCTCTCTTCGGTATGGCTTTTGTTCTTCGATTTTGTCTAACTCATCAGCCTTAGGAGGTGGTGTAGAGGTTGGCACGAGCTCATATTCCTTGGAGGAGACAACATTGCGAAACGTTTTTGCACTTGCCCTCGGCTTGTTTCTTCACGGCTTCCATAGTTTGAGCAACTTGAACATCTAGCTTCTGAACATGAGCAACGATTAAATCATACTTGTTGTTGAGATTTTGTAGATGTTATCCATCTTCTCATGGATCTTCTTATTGGCTTGTTTCTGCCCTTTGATGCATTGTTTCATCATTGCTTTGAGTTTGTCTTCTTGTCGAACCGGTGCGGTAGCTTGAGGGAAAGTGAATGGGGGCTTCACTTGATATACTCCCTTTTGATAGAATGGTTGCTTAGGCTGGTATTTAGCTCCTTGTTGGACGTTTTGCTGAGGATACACTTGATCTTGAGGGTTCTCCACATTGTTGTTTTGGTAAGACAGATTTGGGTGAGATTGATATCCTTGGTTGAATCCTCTATTTCCGAAATTTCCACCAATGTAGTTCACTTCTTCTTGGTTCTCCTATGTACCATCTCCAATATTTTCCATCATAGGCTCACCATTAGTATCCACCACGTCCTCAATAGCATGAACTCCTCTTTGAACTTTTAGTAGTTGTGAAACCATGTTCCAAAGCTCTGCGATTTGTGTTGATTCGGTTGACGTGTTGGTGGTACGAATGTTTTTATTGTACCCGGAGCAGCTATTAGCGTCACTAGCAGCAAGGTTCTCGATAAGAATCTTAGCTTCCAATACCGATTTGGTCATGAAGCTTCCATTTCTCGCGGTATCGAGGGATAGCTTGTACTTGTGATCGATCCCGTTGTAGAAGATTTCCAAAGATTTCCTTCGGAGAAACCATGATTGGGACAGTCTCTAGTGTATGATTCAGTAGAATGATTCAACGCCTCATAGAATGATTCAGTAGGTCCTTGTTGAAAACCCGAGATCTTGCTTCTTATAGAGTGCGATCTTTGCTTGGTGTAGAATTGGTTCAAGAAGGCACCTTTGTACTCGTCCCAAGTAGTGATTAACTGAGGTGGCAGCGACTTCATCCATCTTAATGCCCTATCATTCAATGAGAAAGTGAATAGCTTGCACTTGAAATAATCAGCGGGAACTCCATTTGATCGAGTTGTGCTACATATCTCCTCGAATGTGCCAATGTGATCGAGTGGGTGCTCGGTGGGCAAACCATGAAATTGATTTTGCTTCACCAATCCAATAATATGTGGCTTAATCTCAAAATCAAGCCTTTGAGGATTAGGAGGACGAATTGGATTCCTATCCAAAAAGAAGGCATCAGAAGAATCGAAATCACTGATGGTTTGATGATTTCGGTGTTGAGCGGCCGGTGCTGGCCTTTGGTGAGCTTGATGCTGAGCTTGTTGCACTCCTTGGGGAGGGAATAACTGAAGTAGTTGTTGCTGAAGTTGCGCAACGTAGCTTGGTCAAAGGGGTGATGATCTCCCACTCGCGGTGGAGGTTGTTGGACAGCGGCAACTAGAGGATCGTTCGGGTCACCGTCTCGAGCTGGAGGGTCATTGTTTGGGTCACCGAGGTTGGCAACAGGGGGGTTAACAGCGTTAGGTTGCTGCAAGATAGCAGCATTGGCGTTAGCAAGGGTAGCGGCTTGCTCTTGAGCGAGTAGTTCTTCTTCGTTAAGGAGGGCTCGGTTTTCTAGCTCGGCCATCCTTTGTTGTTGTTGTTTTTGTTTTCTAAGTTGTCTCTCAAGTCTATCAATCTCCAATTCAGGTTCGAATAGATTTTCAGAAGTAGAATTTCTAGTCATACACCTGAAAATCGAAAGAGAAACTTAAAGGAACAAATTAAAAGTTTTTTTTTTTTTGAAAATGTATAAGAAAAATTAAAATGCAGAAAATAAACGTCTTATACTAGATTAAAATTCAGAATTCAAAAGAAATATTATCTAAGTCACCGGCAACGACGCCAGAAAACTTGATGTGGGTATAGTTTTCACCCAACTAATCCTAGCTGCAAGCGCACATCAATCACATTTAGTATAGTACGAGATCGAATCCACATGGACTTGTAAACTGCACGACGAAAACGTTAGAACATTAACCAAGCTAAAACAAAATAAAAGAAAGGTTGTCGATGGTGATTAGCAAATAAAGTAAATAAGCAATAAAAATCAGAGCTTAAATCAATAGAGAAAAGGTTAGGTTTTAGGAAATATCATGGAAAACATGCAACGATAAGATAGATGATTCGATAGGGATTTAAGGAAAACCGTCTTGAACACAAAACACGAATTTATAGTCTTTCCACTGCCGTGGCTCCGACAACTATATTTTACAAACCAATAAACCCAGCTTTCGTTGGTTATTGTAGAATAAAAACATGCATTAAATCGAGCAAGTATTGATAAAGTTCACTAAACTCTTTAACTCGACTTTTGGAAGGTTAAGACGTTTAGCTCATCAAATATTAATACCGGCAATATAACAAGCTTTTGGAGAGTATATTAACCTCATATCAGATTACTAAATGCGCGGTAAAGTAATCATACATTTAGAACAAATAAATATGAAGAACCATATGAATATCCCTTTTAAACAATCATCATATCAATATCGAATTATGCACCCATGGATCCCCTTCAACCTAACAAACGAATTACTCACTCATGATGCACGAAACACAGCAAGTATGAATAGATATCATGATGAGAATACTTGTATCAAAAGATTAAGGTTGAGAAAACTTCTCTATATCGAAGTACAAAGTCGAGATCTTCTCCTTGAAGCTCTTAGAATCCAAAATCGATGAAAAACTCGTAAAAACAATGAAAGAGATGGCTACTGCCGTTTTTGTGTATTCTAGGGTGGCTCTCGGTTTTGTGAGGCTAAAAACAAGTATATATAGCCCTAAAGTCGATCTAGGGTTTCATTAAACCGAAAAATGGAATTTTTGGGTTGCAGGATCGGCCAAGCTTATGGGCCGAGCTTGAGCCCAATTCGGACACGTCTTCAGTAAAATCGGTGTATCGTCCTGACCACTGCTTCAAATGACTTCAAACCAATTCCAGATGAAAGTTAACTCAAAAGGCTATCTTTCCACCAAATTTCATCTCAATCAAGCAACGGGAAGGTATCCAACGAAGGTGAAACTTCTGATGTATATGTGCTGTCCAATTGGAGAAATCCGCCTTTCTTGAGCTTTAGGTGCTTGGCTGATCTTTTGGACTTGGAAACATGTCTTGGACGTGGACAACTCCTTTTTGACTCCATTTTGGATCCTTTTTGATGATTTGACCTATATAGACTTTAAAACTATAAATACGAGAAAACTACCTCAAAAAGCACAAAACTGAATAAAAATGCTTAGATAAAATACTAAAATCCGTAATAAAAACAGTAAAATATAGAGTTCACTGTTCCCCCACACACCAAGTCCAATGCAAGCCATGAAAATGATCCGATTGTGGAGGATTCAACTATATCCCCTACCCGGTCACATGTATCGTAATATAGCAGCATAATATAATGTAACTGAATGAATGTATCACAGCTAACCCCATGACCATTCGCAGAACCCCAATAGTGAAAGCGAAAATCAAACTACACCCACTACAGTAGCACAAAATCAACCACGCCTTGTAGCACAAAATCAAGGTAAACTCCACTGCGCCTCTAGCAATGACGGGATAACTGTTCCCGATCAAATGAAGCGGAAGGTAATATGATATTCCCTCGTCATTGTCCTTCTGTCCCCTCCTAAATTACTTTCCAATGAACTAATTTATATAATGTTTTTTTTAGGATATATCTGAACCTGTTGTTGAATCAGGCGATGATGATAAGGCTCCGCTTGATAAATGGGCTGGCAAACGGGCTTGTACTAGCACAAAGAGGTACACACCCCCTGTTGAGAAACCAAAAAAAAAACCAGACCAAGCACGTAGAGAAAACAAAAAACGTCACACAATCCAAATCTGTCATTCGTATAGATGCCCCCCCCCACTTCGACGTCCGCTGCTATACCCCTCAATCAGCTGAGACGAGTACTTGGCAGTTTCGACCCATTCACAAAGCCGTCAGATGAACGTATTAGTGCATTCATGAAACAGATGGAGGGTGAAAGGTAGGTGGAATATTTGTTGTAAATTGATAACCGTAAATGGACAGTCTATCTCTCATGTATGTTCCATGTTCCAGGTCTTTCAGGATTGGGCCGGGTTTGGAACTACCTAACACAGAGTTTGTGGACATATTTGGAGGCCGTGGATTGATGTCCAGAGAGGTAAGAATGGCCATCGAACTAGTTCACGTCATTTTACTTGGTCTTACTATATGCAGATTTAACATAGACTTTCTTTTTTACAATCGGCGGACACACTTGTCCAATCCATTCAATTGTGGAGGGATGGCGTTAAAGATTATCGTTTTGATTTATGGCCCGCATCGTTCCTATCGGAGTTGAAGGGNCAAACACTTCAAGTGATCTTGCCTTTCCATTGCTCTTTCTTTGGATTCGGTACCTATGAAAACACAAGAGGCCTAAGGAAGACAAGTTAGAGACGATGTACAAGAGAAAATTCATCATCTCAATGAGATGCATGCTCTTAGTGATGTGCATCAACATAATGTAAATAAAAGCCTAGTCTTATTAAGAACCTAAATCCTAATGGCTAACGCTAAACCTCCCCGGCAACGGCGCCAAATTGATACACGACTTTTGCAAGTCTTTGAGTCAATTACTCTAAATGCTATTGTAGCATAAGAGGTATCGAACCAAGGAGGTGTGAGGTTAACACACTAGGAATGCAAGAAACTATATAAGCTAAGCAAATCAAGCGGTTTTGGTTTTAATTCTAGCAACCTAATGTAATTGAAAGCAAATAAGCAAAAGACAATCACTAAACGAGATTAACAATGATTAAAGGAGAGATCTTTGGGTAAGGTAATTGATTTTGGGGAATCCAAGCTAATCGATGATGTCAAATTAATCACATAAGTTCATTTCCTTAAGCCTAGAACACTAATCAAGATTAATCTAATCTCTCAGCACTAATCATTTCACTAATTACCTAATCAAGAACAAACTCTCATTTGTGATTAAGTAATTAGCAAACATTAAATTCAAGTTCTAGTAGCTAATAATCACCTTAGGCAATCACTCTCATGAGCTAAGTATGAGAATCCTCTTATTTAACTCTATTAGGCATTTCATCAAACACTTAGTGTGCGTGAAATGCCTTTAGTTCTAGATCATCTTTCTCAAGCCTAACCTAGCATTAAGATCATCAAATAAGAGAGGAAACATGTTAATTAAGCCCTAGACATCACAGACTAACCAAGAAATCCCCTAAATCTACCAAACCCAATGATCCAAAGAGTTTCTACTCACTAACCATGGTGAACCCAACAAATTCTATGAAGAACATGTTAAATCCCATAATTAACGAGTAAAAGATGATTAAGAAAGAAGATATGACTTAAACTCTCATTCAAATCAAGATATCTCTTACAAAGCCACCAAAATCCTCTAAGAAATATCAAGAACACGTTTTTGATCTTAGAAAATGAGATAAGATGTGAAAAATTAGGTTTTTGGCTTATATAGGCAAGTGGGGTCGGACCGGGTCAACCCGGGACAAACCGGGTATTGACCCGGCCAAAACTGGGGTTTTGCTGATTCTAGAGGTCTGTACCGACCAGTCCTGGGTCGGTACAGTGGATCGGCACAAGTCCCTGGTGTCATACCGGTCGGAGTGTGCCGCACGGGAGTCGGTCGGTACTGGTCTATATACACTTGGTAAAATCGCCATATCTCTTGAACCACTTATCCAAATGACCTGAAACCACCTCCAGGCGACAGCTAACTCATATATCTACGACTTTCATGAAGAACGTAGAAGCTGAATCGGATTGGAAACCCTTCGTATGGGTTGATCTTTCAGAAGTCGTATTGGGAGCAGCACTCGTTTGGACGCCAGACAGACATGTCTCTGATAAATCTGATGTATCTTTCTAACCACGGATCCGAATGACATGCAATAACTTCCATAAGTCAGCTAACTCAATCAGCTACAACTTCTATGAAGACTTCCGAAGCTAAATCCGAGTGTAAGTTCGTCATTAGGCCTGATCTTTGAGTCACTTTGGCTGGCTTCACGAGGACGGATTAGGAAGTTGCTTTGTACCGACCAAGTGTACCGAGCTAGGACAGGTCAGGACTAATCTTTGACTTTGTACCGACCAGTTAGTACCGGTCCAGAACAGGTCGGTACTAATCTTTCTTGTGTCGATCCAATGCTGGTCGGTGTTGGTCTCGCGGCCAGACAGACATATCTTTGGTAAAATCGCGATATCTTCTGGGATACATATCCGAATGACCTCAAACCACTTTCATTAGACGGATAACTCATCTGGCTACGTCTTTCATGAAGATCATGGACGCTGAATCTGACCCGAACCCCTTCGTTCTGCCGGATCTTCAAGACACTTCGGCTGGCTTCATGGGACGGATTTGGAAGTGGATTTGTACCGACCAAGTGTACCGAGCTAGGACAGGTCGGTACTAATCTTTGCCTTTGTACCGACCAGTTAGTACCGGTCCAGAACAGGTCGGTACTAATCTTTTCTTGTGTCGATCCAATGCTGGTCGGCGTTGGTCTCCCGGCCAGACGGATACACCTTCGGTAAACTCGCGATATCTCTTGAACCACTTATCCAAATGCCCTCATTCCAACTGCTATGGCAAGCTAACGCATTCCTTGACAACTTCCATGAAGACCGTCAAGGCTAAATCGGACTGGATCAACTTCGTTCTGCCGATACAAATGGGTTGGTCTGCACTGCCGTGTTTGTGCCGCTTGGTTTGTGCCGACCCAGAATCGGTCGGTAAAAATATTCCTGATCCTTCATGCCGAGCTGATCTGGGTCGGTGTTGAGAAGGGATTCTGATCGGTATAAGTCTCTGAAGCAATACCGACCCATGGTACCGACCCAATGCTGGTCGGTATTGTTCGACATCTTCGCGGCCAGTCGGATATAGCTTCGGTAAATAGGGCATATCTTCTGCACCACATGTCCGAATGACTTGATTCAAAATCCGGTAGAAAGATAACTCATCCCTCTAAAACTTTCATGAACAGATCCGAAGCTAAATCAGATTATAGGACCTTCGTTTGGCAGGTTCGTTTGGACGGTTCGGATGCCCTTGCTTCCTACTTTGCTTCATTGCTCCAAATATCTCCAAAATACCTAGAAACGCTCCAAATGCATGCAAAAATCACTAGGACCTAATGAAAATACCTAGTACTCTAATTTAGACCAAAACACTAAGAAATCTATGGGAAATACATGCATGGGACCAAAAACACTAACATAAATGCATGCTAGGACATGTAAAGTATGAGTATATCAGCAGCCGAACAGGATAAAATGCAATTCTACTTCTCGTCATTATCCCGAGACACTTTCGTTAGTAGGCCTAAATTGTTTGCCGATCTAGATCTTCTCTACATCCCGATGCTTTTTGCGAGGCAGCACTGGGTGGGGGTTATTGTTGACTTAACGACGTGGTCAATAAATGTCGTCGACTGCAACATGGCATGGATCTCGGTCCTAGGTATGGAAAACTACATTCAGCCCATTGCAACCATGTTGCCTTATCTGATTCGCAAGCTTGTCTGTCCCGAAGCAGCTATCGGAGTTCCAAGTACTCCCATGCTATCAAGCGTCTCGACCTGTCCTTCCTTATAGAACAACCCGGTATACATCTGTTTAAGATAATGTGTTTTATATATTACTTTTTCCGTAACCGATAACACATTCCAATATGTGATTTTTCCTTAGGTCTTGCCGCCGTTGCATCACTTGTCCTTATGGAACTTCATTGCCAACAACGTCTGCCAGCGTCCGGACAGTTAAAAGAACCACATATTCGTGGTGCAGCGAAGAAATACGCCATTGCGGCGTGCGACGCGTTCAATCAAATTGCCCCATCCATGTAGAATGCCTATTATGAACGTTTAGAATGTATATTGTTCTTTCGTTAAATGCCTCTCAATTGTTTATTTTCCAATGCATAACTCAATTACATTCTATGTAGACAGTCCATATAGTACCATTTGTTTAACATAGAATACTATAAGATAAAATTATACCTTTACGGTAGTCTATATATATTTTGCGGGAAATGTAAATGACACGATCTATTAACTTAACCAAATGAAGGGCATTTCATATATCACACAAAAAGTTAAAGTTTTTTAGGCATTACATGTTAAACAGACGTACATATAAGATTTACACAAAAGTGAGGCTTTAAAACCAAATATGTGGGTATATGGCATCATATGCATATACCCAAATATTTACTTAACCCGTACGCAACTTCGCATTACCACATTCGTCTACGGTGGCGTGCAACACTTTAAGCCCGGTTTTAAAAAAGAATATATGGAACCTCCTTCCTATGCCTATACACATTTATAGCGACCTCATATCGCGTTACGGCACGATGCCTTGTTGTGGCCTTTACGCTTACAACGAGTGCATATGTGGTTTGATATCTTCTTCTTCTGAAAACATAACGAATACATTGTCATCCGCAAATAGTCGTTCTACATGAATAAGGTATTTAACTACATATAGTCAGACCATACCTTAAACTCCCCTATGGACGGAATTCGCAGTTTTTGGGGCCTGCCTGATGGACGCTTCACAGGTGGAGGAAGCAGTTCAGTTGTTGTCCCTTCCCCAATCTGCTGCCCTCCAACAGATCGAATATGGTACACTCTCCCAACAAATCCTTGTTTCCATGTGTCTACGTAGTAGCAATCCGAAACCATTGAATTTGTTGGCTTCCCACAACAAGCTGCCGCAGCCATTGGATGGGGACGTGGAATGCCTATCTCTTGGAATTCCCTACAAGAAAAATTCCCAATATCCAATTGCATTGTAAAGCATTTATATTCCCTTTCTTTCACTTGGAAATTTGTATCGCTAATGGCCCTTACACCCAAACCAGTTGATGCGTCAAAGTTTGCTTCAACCAGTTCGCGGATGCTGGGCGTTATCACACCCTACTCCCTCATTGATTTGTCTCTACGTATTGCAAACCATGACATAACGGTTGTCCGAATGTACTCGAACATGGAAATGAGGGGATATTCACGGGCCTCTTTCAACACACCGTTCCACAATTCAGCAATATTTGAGTCCATAATGTTGTATCGTTTCCCTTTGAAATGTGCGCGGGACCAATGCTAAAATCATGTAATATAGACAGTCTGTTACTGTATGAATAAAATAGACAATCTATAAGGTCATACCGATAACGAAAGCGGTTATGTACATACCAATGTCAACTAGGTACGCTGCACAGCCGGGGTTAATTCTTTGTATTTCGATGAACTTGCGGTTGAACTTTGTCACCGTGAAACAGCGTGCCGCAGCTGACATAAGTGTTGCTAAATGCTTAAATTTGTAGCGTGCATTGACATTACGCCACAAGTGGACAGTGCAAGTTGCATGGTGATATATCATGGTTTTTACCCGTTTTTTACCATGATATAAGTCCTTTTTATTGAGTCTTTCCAGTGTTTTTGGAATCTTTTAGAGTCTTTTCAGGGTTTAGGTACGTTTGGAGCATAATTGGAGATATTGAAACATTCTGGAGCTTTTTGGAGCAAAGCATATATAATGTAGCTGAGAAGGTCGATTTGGAGCCCGAGTATCGACCGATACCACTTATGGTATCGATCGATACCGACTGCAGAGAAACAAGAGTCGCGACTATTCTGAAGTTTGAAGAAACTGCTCCTTGGTCCAGAAGACTTTAATAATTACAATAAGCCCCAAAACGTGTTTTTGGTTTATAATTATGTTTTTCAGCCACTTTTGTTGGCTACGCTTTATTCTATTCTGGTTTTTGTTGAGAGCAATTGAAGGAGACAAGTCTGAGCTTTGTTCGTCAGAGAGAAGATTCCGAACCTTTGTTTTACTCTATTCCTATTTTATCTATTGAAGTATTATTCAGTCATGTTGCTTTCTTTAATCTCCATGTCTGAGTAGTTCTCTTTTAGGTTTAGGGTTCTCATAAAAGGATTTCTCTGTATGTTAGATAGATTGATTTATTAGGATTCATAATCAATTAAGTTCTTCACCATAGGTTGTTCTTAGTGCTAATTCTAGCTTGATCACCTAGAACTTAGNTTTTTTACCATGATATAAGTCCTTTTTATTGAGTCTTTCCAGTGTTTTTGGAATCTTTTAGAGTCTTTTCAGGGTTTAGGTACGTTTGGAGCATAATTGGAGATATTGAAACATTCTGGAGCTTTTTGGAGCAAAGCATATATCATGTAGCTGAGAAGGTCGATTTGGAGCCCGAGTATCGACCGATACCACTTATGGTATCGATCGATACCGACTGCAGAGAAACAAGAGTCGCGACTATTCTGAAGTTTGAAGAAACTGCTCCTTGGTCCAGAAGACTTTAATAATTACAATAAGCCCCAAAACGTGTTTTTGGTTTATAATTAGGTTTTTCAGCCACTTTTGTTGGCTACGCTTTATTCTATTCTGGTTTTTGTTGAGAGCAATTGAAGGAGACAAGTCTGAACTTTGTTCGTCAGAGAGAAGATTCCGAACCTTTGTTTTACTCTATTCTT
Source organism: Eutrema heterophyllum (assembly GCA_002933915.1). Lineage (NCBI taxonomy): Eukaryota > Viridiplantae > Streptophyta > Magnoliopsida > Brassicales > Brassicaceae > Eutrema > Eutrema heterophyllum. The sequence goes on along the minus strand of PKMM01048704.1, from coordinate 368,229 downwards.
ATTTTATCTATTGAAGTATTACTCAGTCATGTTGCTTTCTTTAATCTCCATGTCTGAGTAGTTCTCTTTTAGGTTTAGGGTTCTCATAAAAGGATTTCTCTGTATGTTCGATAGATTGATTTATTAGGATTCATAATCAATTAAGTTCTTCACCATAGGTTGTTCTTAGTGCTAATTCTAGCTTGATCACCTAGAACTTAGATCTTAGGTTAATCAATTAGACACGAAAGTGTGATTGGAAACCTGACAGAACCTAGGGTGAGCAAAATAACTATCTGCAAAGAAATTTGGTTTAGTTGTTTTGTGAACATATCAAACCTGAACTCTAAAGCTGGTTTAGATTTTTAAAATTAGCAAAGAAATTTGGAATTCTAGGATTTGGGCTTAGATAATTCTCGCAACGAAAGTTGGTTAATTATAACTTAGTGATTTGAGTTCAAGAACCGTGCTTAATCTGAATCATGATAGATTGTTTTGTCTGCATTCTTAGATTTCCCGAGAGATACCCTGAACCTAGTTTTTCCCATTGAATTTACAACCCACTTGATAATCTTAGTTGTTTTCTGTTTAATCTATTGACTTAGCTTAATTCAAATCTTGCAATCTATTGACTGATATCTTGAGTCTTTGTGGTTCGACCCCTAACTTATTGCAACTACTGCTTTAGTACTTTAGGGTATTATATTTGAGCATATCAAATTTTGGCGCCGTTGCCGGGGACTCTAATTTCACCATTAGATTTTAGCCGAGAATTTCGACTAAGTCCGACGGTATCGTTCGATACTGCCTAGTATCGGTCGATACTCGCCGTTTTAGTTTGTTTTATTTTTCGATTTTTGTCACTTACATCTCTTGACTTTTGTGTTTCAGGTGTATGCCTAAACGCGAAACCAGGAAAAACAAGAGTACACAGTTGACTAATTTGTCCAACAAGGAGCTAGCTGACTTAGAGCGCACGATCAGGAAGCAGAAGAAACAAGCAGAGATCAACAATCAAGTTGTGTTGAATCGTGACGACGAAGCTGGAGCCTTGAGGGACCAGGACGGTAATTTGCACGATGAGGCTGGACAACGACTTGATGGAGAGGGAAACATCATAATCCCTCCAATAGCTGTCGATGAGAATGCTGCGCAGGCTGCGCGCAACAACGAGGTGAATCATGGGAATGCTGGGGGTAATCGTGCTAGGACGCTTGGAGAGTACAACAAACCCGATCAGTTCTATGCCAATCGGTCTGCGATTCGTATTCCCACTTTTCAGAGGAATGACTTTGAGCTGAAGCCTGCATACTACACACTTGTGGGTCAACACCCTTTTCATGGTCTTGCTCATGAGCATCCCATGGATCACATCGAGAGGTTCGAGGATTTGGTCACTAGCATCAAGTACAATGGAGTGCCCAATGAGTTCCTTTTCTATAAGCTTTTCCCATACTCTCTTGGTGGGGATGCAGCTTACTAGCTGAAGCAGTTGCCTCCGGGATCGCTGACTACTTGGGCAGAGACGAAGAACGCGTTTCTGAACAACTTCTATGATGATGCGAGATCCGAGGAGCTGAGGAACAAGATCCCAATTTTCTCAGGGAGCGACAGAAGCTTTTAAAGCCGCTTGGGCGAGGTTCAGATCATATCAGAGAGATTGCCCGCATCACGGGTTTACTCAGGTTCAGTTGTTGGGTATCTTCTTCAGAGGAATCGATTGGAGGTATTAGATGGCTTTGGATGCTGCGAGCAATGGGAATTTCAACACGAGATATCCCGAAGATGCTTATGTGCTGATTGAGAACTTGGCGTCTAGCAATAGCACCAAGAATACAGATTTTGAGCGGAAGAGGCTGAATGGGAGCATTGATGGGTCGCAGATTGCTGAGGTGCATGCGAAGCTGGATTCGGTGCATAATTTGTTGATGGGCAAGCAGCATAAGGCTGTTCACTTTGCTGATGAGGTCGAGAATGTTGATGAGGAGGAAGCAGGGGATGTTAATTACATTGGAGGTGCTGGTTTTCAAAATCAGCGATATCAGTACAACAACAACCGAGGCTTCACCAACAATGCTTAGCGAGGAGGATTCAAGTCTGATTTCAAGCCCTCAGGTTTTGGAGCAAATACATTTGCCCAGAAACCAATGCAGAGCAGCGATTACACGCGGGCCTATGGGAGTCCGTCCTATCAATCTCCACCGCCCAAGACTCAGGAGAGCAGGGTCGAGTCTATGCTCGAACAGCTTATCGAGGGACAACAGAAGATGACAGTGGATTTCAATGGGAATATGGATGCTATGTACCCAGACATAAATGGAAAGATTGAAGCTCTTAGCATTCATCAGAAGAGGCTGGAAACTCAAGTCGCTCAGACCGTAGATGCTGTGAAGAGACAGGAAGGTTTTCTTCCAGGGAAAACAGTGAATCCAAGGGAACATGTTCATGCCATCACCTTGAGAAGTGGAAAAGAGGTCAGTACAGGAGTGAAGAAGACCTCTACTCCAGAGAATTTTGTCATTCTTGTTGAAGATGACAACGATGAGGCTCCCGAAATCGCCCTAGTATCGATCGATACCAGCCAGCATCGGTCGATACCCGTCCAAAGATCTGCCAAAGACGTTTCGAAACAACAAGCATCGACCGACACCAGCCAGTCTCGATCGACACCAGTGCTGATACTTTCACGGGACATCTCAAGCCCTTGTGTGTCGATCGATACCCATCTTGTATCGATCGACACTGACCTTGAAGTCAAGAAACAGCCCGAGTTGAGTACAGGAAGAGTCTATACGCCCAAGATACCTTTCCCTCGACTTCCTAGGAAGACCAAGAAGGAAGTGGAAGACTCCAGATGCAAGGCGGTGCTAGATAAGTTGATTGTTGAGCTTCCTTTTGTCGATGCTATCAAGACTTCACCAGCCTTCAGGAGATATGTCAAGCGGATGGTATCGAGCAATGTGAACCTTGAGGACGGAGTGATGATGATTACTCATGAGTGCAGTGCGATCCTGCTTAACAAGATTCCAGAGAAGCTACCAGACCCAGGGAGTTTTGTGTTGGACTGTACGATTTTCACAGAGAGATT
>PKMM01048704.1:307670-360885 GCA_002933915.1 Eutrema heterophyllum | reverse complement strand
GAGGTGTAAGGTTAACACACTAGGAATGCAAGAAACTATATAAGCTAAGCAAATCAAGCGGTTTTGGTTTTAATTCTAGCAACCTAATGTAATTGAAAGCAAATAAGCAAAAGACAATCACTAAACGAGATTGACAATGATTAAAAGAGAGATCTTTGGGTAAGGTAATTGATTTGGGGGAATCCAAGCTAATCGATGATGTCAAATTAATCACATAAGTTCATTTCCTTAAGCCTAGAACACTAATCAAGATTAATCTAATCTCTTAGCACTAATCATTTCACTAATTACCTAATCAAGAACAAACTCTCATTTGTGATTAAGTAATTAGCAAACATTAAATTCAAGTTCTAGTAGCTAATAATCACCTTAGGCAATCACTCTCATGAGCTAAGTATGAGAATCCTCTTATTTAACTCTACTAGGCATTTCATCAAACACTTAGTGTGCGTGAAATGCCTTTAGTTCTAGATCATCTTTCTCAAGCCTAACATAGCATTAAGATCATCAAATAAGAGAGGAAACATGTTAATTAAGCCCTAGACATCAAAGACTAACCAAGAAATCCCCTAAATCTACCAAACCCAATGATCCAAAGAGTTTCTACTCACTAACCATGGTGAACCCAACAAATTCTATGAAGAACATGTTAAATCCCATAATTAATGAGTAAAAGATGATTAAGAAAGAAGATATGACTTAAACTCTCATTCAAATCAAGATATCTCTTACAAAGCCACCAAAATCCTCTAAGAAATATCAAGAACACGTTTTTGATCTTAGAAAATGAGATAAGATGTGAAAAATTAGGTTTTTGGCTTATATAGGCAAGTGGGGTCGGACCGGGTCAACCCGGGACAAACCGGGTATTGACCCGGCCAAAACTGGGGTTTTGCTGATTCTAGAGGTCTGTACCAACCAGTTCTGGGTCGGTACAGTGGATCGGCACAAGTCCCTGGTGTCATAACGGTCGGAGTGTGCCGCACGGGAGTCGGTCGGTACTGGTCTATATACACTTGGTAAAATCGCCATATCTCTTGCACCACTTATCCAAATGACCTGAAACCACCTCCAGGCGACAGCTAACTCATATATATACGACTTTTATGAAGAACGTAGAAGCTGAATCGGATTGGAAACCTTTCGTATGGGTTGATCTTTCAGAAGTCGTATTGGGAGCAGCACTCGTTTGGACGCCAGACAGACATGTCTCTGATAAATCTGATGTATCTTTCTAACCACGGATCAGAATGACATGAAACAACTTCCATAAGTCAGCTAACTCAATCAGCTACAACTTCTATGAAGACTTCCGAAGCTAAATCCGAGTGTAAGTTCGTCATTCGGCCTGATCTTTGAGTCACTTTGGCTGGCTTCACGAGGACGGATTAGGAAGTTGTTTTGTACCGACCAAGTGTACCGAGCTAGGACAGGTCAGTACTAATCTTTGACTTTGTACCGACCAGTTAGTACCGGTCCAGAACAGGTCGGTACTAATCTTTCTTGTGTCGATCCAATGCTGGTCGGTGTTGGTCTCGCGGCCAGACAGACATATCTTTGGTAAAATCGCTATATCGTCTGGGATACATATCCGAATGACCTCAAACTACTTGCATTAGACATATAACTCATCTGGCTACATCTTTCATGAAGATCATGGACGCTGAATCTGACTGGAACCCCTTCGTTCTGCCGGATCTTCAAGACACTTCGGCTAGCTTCATGGGACGGATTTGGAAGTGGATTTGTACCGACCAAGTGTACCGAGCTAGGACAGGTCGGTACTAATCTTTGCCTTTGTACCGACCAGTTAGTACCGGTCCAGAACAGGTCGGTACTAATCTTTTCTTGTGTCGATCCAATGCTGGTCGGCGTTGGTCTCGCGGCCAGACGGATACACCTTTGGTAAACTCGCGATATCTCTTGAATCACTTATCCAAATGCCCTCCTTCCAACTGCTATGGCAAGCTGACTCATTCCTCGACAACTTCCATGAAGACCGTCAAGGCTAAATCGGACTGGATCCACTTCCTTCTGCCGATACAAATGGGTTGGTCTGCACTGCCGTGTTTGTGCCGCTTGGTTTGTGCCGACCCAGAATGGGTCGGTACAAATCTTCCTGATCCTTCATGCCGAGCTGATCTGGGTCGGTGGTGAGAAGGGCTTCTGATCGGTATAAGTCTCTGGAGCAATACCGACCCATGGTACCGACCCAATGCTGGTCGGTATTGTTCGACATCTTCGTGGCCAGTCGGATATAGTTTTGGTAAATAGGGCATATCTTCCGCACCACATGTCCGAATGACTTGATTCAAAATCCGGTAGAAAGATAACTCATCCCTATAAAACTTTTTTATGAATACTTTTTTACAAAATCAGCCTGAGTAGATTTCTTAATCTGTAAAAAGGGGGAGGCCATTGCCTTTATACAGTTTTCTTACGAAACTTGTTGAATCGCATCTTTCGTTAGCTATCTTTTAGGGGGTTTTGTGCAATTGCACTAACGTGGTCTCAACTTCTTTATGTACTTAATCACAATCACATATAACAAAACCCAAGTCTACTTCTACTATATGAGGCTATGAGCAATATGAAATCTATGAGATGAAGCAAAACAAACCAGTTTAGTTAACCGGTGGTTGGGTAAACTACAACATCAAATTGACAAAATAGAAACACCTGAAGCTATCTATACAGTGCTAGATGACTAAATCTACAGCTAGAGGTAATGATCAAATCTACAAAACAGAAGATTAAATCCGCAGCTAGCTAGAGGTAATGATTAAATCTACAAAAACATAAAATTAAAACATTTGACTTTATATAATAACTAGTAGTTGATTCGCGCTTCGCGCAGAATTTTGTATTGTGTATATTGACATACAGTTAGAAGAAAATTTGCTATATCAATTTTTTATATTAAATTATATATTTAAAAAAATAGTTTAAAAAAAATACTTATAGTTGTAATGGTTTTATATCTATTTGATGTACTTATACATATACAATATTTAGAAAACAATTATATACTATATTAATCAAAACTTTAAAATCAAATTTTGTTTGTAAATATCTTAAGATTTATGTAAGTTTATGATTTCCGAATATCCATAAACACATATCCAATTATGAATAGTTTCATCAGAGTCAAGTCATTTCCACATAAATCATCATGCGGTTAGTCATTTAATTCGTTGACAACAAAAAGTTAGTCATTTAATCATTTGAGAGTATCTTGATTCTCTGACGTGTTTTCAAGATTCTCTCTCTCAACGCGACATATTGAACCACAAACAACATTTTGGCCCGATTCAAACCTAACGTTCACTATCTTCCTCATGTTTCTCTTTTTTTCTGGCCATTCTCAATGTCTCCACTCCGACTTGAGTTTTTTATAATATTCTGAAGGACTTCACCCATTCTCTGTCTCGATGATTGGCTTGAACAAAGTGACGCGCTGTGAGAAGATAGACTGTGTGGAATCGACCCCACCTGACGGAGAAAGAAAAGGTAGCTCGCATCATGACCATGTGTTATTACCCATAATAAAGATAGGAGAGACCCAATGGGCATACTTCACGTTGGTTAACGGAAGGGGGAGAAGATGTCATCATATAAGGAAAAGAGTAGACAAAGATGGATTAGAAGCAAGCAAAAGCAAACATCTATGTTACAAAAAAACTTTCATCGCAGATCGTTACAGCAAAGATAACAAAATAGAAAAAGGCGTAGCAAAGCACCAATCCTTGGGGACCAGCCATGGAGAGGAGAAGCTTATCTTGAAGAACGAGAAGATAAGAAGGGGTAACGAGGAGCCGGAACATGAGGGTCGTTGACGCGATTTTGTAGAGAGGGGTAAGACGAGAATGCAGATCCTTCCTTGCTTAAGACAACGCAAGCCGAAGATAGTGCCCAATGAATATGTCCCTGAGGCAGAAAGTAGTATAGATCAATCAGACATGATGAGACATGCCCGTCATATAAATTAGATAAAAGGAGAATTAGAGAGTTACATGGTAGCAGCTGCCCTATGGATGTTGGTGCGGACCCCTAGTGAAGGGCAAAAAATTGGCGATATACTCCTCAAAGCTGCTATATGAAGACGCCCGAAGGAAGAAGGAAAGCGAGGAGGACGTGAAAGGTCCCTTGGCAACAAGAACCCGATCGGGAAGAACGCGAAGGAGGTGGAAAGACCACCGAAGGGAAACAAAAGGCAACCCATATGATCTGCTAGAGAGCTCTAGCTGACAATATCTGAGTGCAACATCAAGCAGGTCGAAAGGAGACTAGAAAGGAGAAGGAACACAATGTTTGGGAAAGCTTGAGAAGTAGAGGCAAAACCTGTGAAAAGAGACAGATTCGGCGAACGAAGCGAAAGGTTCATATAGGAAAGGAATGAGCTCCTAAACCATTTAACAAGACGAGAAGGACTAACCGCAAGAGGAACCAGAGAAGGACGAGAGTTCAGGCAGAAACGTAGAAGAAAGAGTCATCCTCTTCAGAATAATCTAGCAACCTTGGTAAAGAAAGTGGGGATCGTTTTCCTTAGCGAAGGATTAGCTCGAGACGGCCAGAACCGGGAAAGGAATCCTGAGCTCGAAATTTGGAAGCCACCATAACACCGAAAATAGGAAGGTTGGACAAATAAAAAAGGACATGAAAAACATTAAGAAGGCCCCAAGATCGCAAATGGAAGCATTAAGAAAGTACGCCAAACTCGACGCACAACTGAAGGCCGACAGCGAAAACCGGCTAGGAAGCTCGAAGTGAAGACTGACACATAGTCGGTGGGAGGAAAGTCGACGATGTCCCATTTACCAGGACGGAGGAAATGGATGGAAGACATGGACGACGGAAGTGGCGAACTTTGGAAGAGAATAGAAATGCGGCGAGTTTGAAAGCGAAGCGGAATAGAGACGATAAATATATAGCGGAAAAGCAACAAAAATCCGGAGGATGTCACCTTATGGAAAAGGTCGAACATCGGGGACAGAATGGAGGAAGTTGACACCTCAATCCTTAGATGGAACGAAATAGAAAGGCATGTCAGCAGAAAGATAGCCCAACTGGTAAAAGTCCAAGAAAGCGATGGTGAGAAAACAAGGTAATTTGGGGAATTCACCAACGACACGCTCGTGAGATTCACAGATTGATCACATGTCGCCAAAAGGAAAGTGAGCAACACGCACGCGACGTGTGCTGAAATCTCAGATAAGGCGTGAAAATGAAGTTGGTAAAGGAATCAAGAAAAAGATTCTCTTCGCGCCATAGGGAAGCGGGCCGAATACCACATATCCATCGAAATCAAATGGACGAGCCCAAGAAGACAAGATGGGCGGAAATTAGGCAATAAGCTATACATGCCTAACGAGAAGGAAGAAAAAGACCATCGTAAGGCCCAATTGACACCCGGAGTAAGGCGAAAGTGGCCCAGCGAAAGAGGAAGAGCGGCGCGTAGGAGACACGCACAGTCGAGAGATGACATCCGGACTGGCTTAGAAGAGAAGAAGAAAGATTTTTCTGCGAAGTCCGCCTGGCGAACTGGCAAGAAGAAGACTCGCTCCACTACGACGCACAAAAAGGATACCGGGGAGAAGATTAGCCAGCAAAGAATAAGCGAGGCACGTAGCTGACACACTCGGGTGAAGGAGAGCCGGATCAAAATGGGCCCATCGAGCAAGGAAGGAGAAGGAGAAGAAGAAGGCGAATTTAACAACCCAAAGAGAAAGGGGCAAAGAATATATGTTCTAAGAAAAAGGAAGGAATAAGAAAAATTGATATTTGCTCCAAGGGAAATTATAAAAGAGTTGCCCCAAGGAAATCATGTGAAGGGACCTACCTTTGTACCCATTTGTACTAGACCCTCAGAACGGTACACTGGGTACGTGGGTAGGATTGTTTCAAGGAAAGCCTCTGATGGACTTACCCATGTATCCGATTGCACTAGAATTACGGAACGGGCATCATATACCCGGGTAAGCCTACCCTAACAAAGCCTTTGGGAGGCTGTACATGTATATTCTGCTGAGCCATACCTCCGTAAAGGCACACTGAACATACGGCTGGAGTTGAACACTGTTCTTTGCAGCCTAGGACCGGAACCTCATCTGCAGATCAGCTTGATAGCTTGTAGACATTTCTTGATCGGCAAACCCTTTGAGAACTTACTTAATGACTGGTAATGCTGCTCTGGGTCGGCAATCTCTTTGCAGATCGTTCTTGAAACAGCGTTACGCTTGACAGTCGGCACCCTCTTTGCGGATCGGTCTGATGGCCATGTTTTTGTCTTCCTTTAGGCGTTACGCGTCTCAGGTCTTACAGACTAAGGCACCTGCCTTAATCTAAAAGACGCTACGTGCCTCAGGTCTTACTGGCTCAGGCTCATGCCTTCATTGGGCGTTACGCGCGCTAGGTCCTACGTACTCAGGCTCCGACCTTCAACTAAAAGGCGTTACATGCCTCAGGTCATCTGGACTCAAGCTCCGTCCTTCATCGAAAAAGCGTTACGCGTTTCAGGCCCTCGGTTAACCTTGGGGGGGGGAGTATCAGTCTCAACAAGGACCCATTCTACTCCACGGATCCGGTATGCGACTCCGTGCAGTGGGGGGGGGGGGAAATTGTTTGGGATAAATAAGGACCTTGCTACGTGGACAAATTATGTGTCACCACATGTTCTTCATGTCTTTTTTGCAGGAACGCCCCCCCCCCCCCACCCATGTGTCAAACTGGGCATTGGGCTTATGGAACCAAGAGACCCGACACTGAGGTTACCTGCCCCTAGGCTCCCCGTGTCTGACAGTGCATGACACACTGTCAAGTACGAGGATATTTACGGACTGAGTGGTCAATAGGAGCTGAAAAATCATTGTGAGAACCAGATTTCACACATATTGTAAATTGATGAAATCAGTTTGGGGTTTAGGAGAATTATTTTATTAGAATCATAGTTGGACCCGAGGTGGGTTGCCTACGTACCCTCGAAAGGGATCAAGCCTGTTCGTAGTTCTTGTTACATAGAGAGTTGTGTATATATTATTCTGAATGAGGAGCTCTTCTATTTATAAGTCTTGAGGTCGGTCGATTTTCTTTTTCCTTCTTGACTTGATATTGACGATTTCCTTATTTCCCGAAGTCGATAATGATAAGTTCCTATTTTCTTGGGATTTGCCTTTATCAAATCAAAGGAAATCTTCCTTTTATTTCGTAGGTCGGCCTTGATGGGCTTGAGACTGGTAGTTGGGCAGATTTTAATTCAAACCAGGTTAAACCGGGGAGTGCTAAACTCACCACCAACAATAAGTCCCCCCTTCAGTTCGGCGAAGGAGTATCTTGAGCCCGGCGAAGTTCATGGAGAATTCTTTAGCTCGGTTGGAATTGAGATCGGCGTTCTTACTTAGTCGTTTAAACTTAATGCTTCGAGGATCTTGAGCTCAGCGAAGTAGAGTTTCATATGCAATGAACTGAGTTCGGTTGTGACTGCGAGCTCGTCAAAGTGCCTAACTGCGAGGTCGACGAGCTGTGACTACGAGCTGCCAAACTGCGAGGTCGGCGAGCTGTGACTGCGAGGTCGGCGAGGTGCAAGATCGGCGAGTTGCGATTACGAGGTCGGCGAGTTGCGACTGCGAGCTGCCTAACTGCGAGGTCGACGAGCTGCGACTGCGAGCTGCCTAACTGCGAGGTCGGCAAGCTGTATAACTGCGAGGTCGGCGAACTGTCTAACTGCGAGGGAGTGCTAAACTCACCACCAACAGTCATCATTCCCAGCTTCATAGATGTGCTAGTAATCTGGAATTCGCGAGACCTGGGAAGAATTATCCACACATGGCACTGGAAACAAAACATCCGGCGAATAGACAACCCCGACTGCTCGATCCCTGGTATCAAGGATTCAAGCCAGGTACTTGAATCACTTAGGCGGGAATGGACCGTTCAATACGGCTGATTTTCCCTCCAATAGACAATAGGAATACGTTCAAAGCTATGCCCATGCTTTCTGGCGATCTTTAAATCATACAATTAATGCCTTATGCTTACACCTGATAGGTGAAAGTGACAACATACATAGCATAGGGAAGAACAATGGTATGGGGATGACCATATTGTGCCTAATCTTCCAAGCAGTACACTGAGAGAGACAGAGGCGCAAGAAGGCTTTGTCGAGCAGCTGGCGATGTGGCCAAGGAAAGTAGGTGAGAAGTCAGACGAGTATTGGGTACATGATACATTCAACGTATTCGATACCCGATCCAACGACCCAACGACTAAGGATCCGACCCAATATACTAACCCGGGTTAGTTAAAACTCTATAAATACTCCTCTTTTCGTAACGAGGAAGGGGTTCACGAATTTCTCACATTCTCACAATATTAAAGGATATCTTGTGCATCATACTTCTAAACAGTTAGCTTTCAATTCCTTTTTGAGACTCCGAGTCTCTTTTCCAACCATGCTCCGATCAACTTCACGGTTACTCTTTGACCGTGATCTTGTACCTCCAAACTTTTCATTTCTTCTCTTTCATCTTAAAAAGCCCACTTTTCAAAGTCCATTGTGGATCCATCCTTTCCTTCGAACCCAGTCGGCACTAATATTCACCATGTTTTCTGAACACTATTTCCGTTTTCCGACAAGCCATTATATATGTAGTCTTTCTTTATCATTTTCTGACTGAGGCGTCAGAGAGCCTTCAGAAAACACACCACAATCGTGTTTTTCAGGCCTTGACATCATTACTTGTTATGTTGGACACTTGCCTCGAGAGGACGAAAAATCCTTTTAACATTACCTATAAACCTGAATCATTTCCTCTAAATGAACGAGGGGGTTCTAAAACCAAATTTCAAATCTTATATAGCTTAAAACTGAATTAAATTGATAAAAATCAATCTCTTTTACAAAAATATATTATCTTCGTGAAACTTAATTGTCCTAACATGTTATGAATTTATGTTTTAATGTAAAAATTCAGGTTTAAAATTAATATTTCTGAATTTTTGTCATTGGATTCTTTACAAAAAAATTATCAAACATACGATAAAAAATTGCTATGCTTCTAATTTTATGTATTATGCTTTCAATTTTGTAGTTTCAGTTTTTTTTTTTTTTCGATTTCATTAATTTCCATTTAAAAAAATACAATTTTTTTCTTTTTTTTAGGAAATAAATAAAGGATAATTGTAAATATAGGACAAAAAATCAATACTATTGTCCCCTTAATACTTAATTGACTTTGGCCACTTTTGAACTAAAATATCCTTTATTAAATGTAAAAAATGCTAAATAAATATTTTTAAATACTTTAAAAATACAAAAAAAAAAATAAGGAAAGAAATATATATTTTATAATTCAGTTTAGGAAAAAAAAAATATTTAAAAAATAGTTTTTCACATGTTCTCCGATTTGTAGAATTTGATTTCTGGTATTTGCTCTATAATCTACCAAGTTTAGAATAGATATTTTACTATTTGTTCTGCATTCTACATTCCTTATAGAATCCGTCATCTAGAATTTTGTGTATATTCTACCAATTTTTAAATGCATATTCTACATTTTTCTATATATTCTACTTTTTGCATAATATAATTTCTACCGTTTTATATTTGTTCTACGGAATGTGGAAAACATATTCTACTAAACAATTAACAAAATTTGAGAAAATCTAGGATCAAGTGTTGTTAATCACCAAAAATGAAAATTTTTAAAAATCTTTTTTTTTTCCTTTTTTTGCACGGTTTTTTCCTGTTTAAACACTCTTCTCCGGTTTGTTTTGCAGTGGCTTTGCCGTGTCAATGGTGATGAAATATGCAGACAATATTGTGAAGGTAATAAATTAATAAATTTGCAAATATATACTCATTCTCCAGCATATTCCCTTAAGTAGTTACTTTTGTAAACACGGTTATTAATTTTTACCAATCGGTGTATAGGTTTATTCAACATCAGTGGCGATGCTTCTCACTGCGGTTGTCTCTGTATTCCTTTTCAATTTTCATCTTTCCCTTACCTTCCTATTGGGTTCAACGTAAGTTAACCGCATTTGTCTCTGCTTATAATACAATCATCTTAACTTTTGATATCAAAAGTAGCTGCCAACATTTTTTTTTTTTTTTTTTTTTTTTTTNTTTTTTTTTTTTTGAAAAAATGTAAAATTATTCATCAAAAAAAAACTGTCTTACAACAAGTGCAACTTAATTGTTTACGAGAGTGCTAAGCATTAAGAGATTTTACATGCATATAGTAAAGGGAAGTAAGAGTCATTTAGTTGCGAACCATCGTATGAGACCATCCTCAAGCACGCTGATTCTTTGCTTTCGGATTATGAGGATTCTGTTCCGAATAGTTTTGTCTATGACTTTGGTGATTTGAGTCGGATGAGAAGCCTTTTCTCCATGTCTACGACGATTTCGTTCCCTCCATATGCTGTGAACGCATACCTGAAAAGTATACCGAATCAAGAAAAGTGTTGTGGTGTCTTGTGTTTCATCCAAGAGGATTTGTACAAGGTCAGGCCACGTCGTAGTGAATTGAGCTTGAAGAATTCCTCCCATTAATACTCGCCAAACCTCTGCTGAAAATGGGCATGAGAATAACAAATGGTTATGTGTTTCCAAAGGTGAGAGGCAGAATATGCAAGCCGGGTCAGGCCTAGAGTTCTATAACATCATTCGATCTCCCGTTGTCAATCTATTATGAAAAGCCAACCAGGTGCAAAAGGAAAACTTCGGGGTTGCAAACTTAAACCAAACCCCCTTATTCCAAGTTACCTTAATCTCTTGTACTCTTGTTTGATTCCACGTTTCTTTTGAAGAGAATTGATTTCTGAACTTGTTATTCCTTCCTCTCCATAGAGCAATGTCCTTTCCCCTTAGACCCCTGGTTGTTTGTTCCTCAATAATTTTTTCGATATCATTCAGCGCGCACACCCTGTGTCTCCTTGGCCGGCGATTTAGTAATGCTGAGTTTACCGTTGCCGTTGCTTGAATTCCAAGATCAATCGTTCCCCTAGGTCCCGTAATGTCGAACAGAATTCCCTTTGTCGACCAGTTATCAAACCAGAAGGAGGTTGTTAACCCATTTCCAATTTCCTTACGACAGAAGTCCTTTGCTGTTTCACGATGCTTTAGGATCTTCTTCCACATCCAAGAGCCTATGTTTGTTTTCTTTAATGACCAGAATGAATCCTTTTTTATGAGAAACATATGTATCCATCTCACCCAGAGAGAAGCATCATAATTCATTATTCTCCAAATTAATTTGAGGCAGCTTGTTCGATTTACCTCACGAATATTGCGCAGCCCTAGACCTCCTTCGTCCTTTGGAGTACACACCACATCCCATGATATCTTTGCTTTTTTCGAGTTTAATGCTGGTCCAACATATGATAAACAACGAGCGGTCCCAGAACTGATCCTTCTTCTTATATTTTCAATAAGTGGAAGGTAATATGATGTTGTCATTCGCCTTGTTGTTAACGGCAATTCCAGGTAGCGGACTAGTAGTTGCCCTGTTTCAAACGGAGATTGGTTCTCTATTGCTGCGCGGGTCTGGTCGGAAACACCACCTAAGTAAATCTTCGATTTTTCCACACTTATTTTCAGACCAGAACAGGTTTCAAACTCCTTGAAAATATCGATGACTCCCTCTATCGATCTCACTCTCCCATCTGTGAAGATCATTAAGTCGTCAGCAAAGCATAGATGTGTTAGGTAAAGATTCTTACATCGTGGGTGGTATCCAATGCGGGTTTCTGACGTTGCTTTGTCGATGAACTTTGACAGCACGTTCATACTTATTACGAATAAGTATGGCGAAAGAGAGCAGCCCTGTCGTAGACCCCTTTCACTCTTGAAAAACCCAGCTAGCTCTATGTTCACTTGCACATAGAATGAGGCTGTAGTTATGCACAATCTGATCCAATGAATAAATTTCAGGGGCAAGTTTAGTGCCTCTAGCACATTGAGAACAAAGGACCATTGTACTGAGTCGAATGCTTTCGATATGTCTATCTTCATTGCACTTTGAGGGGAAACAGTTACTTTGTGATAGTCTTTAACCAGTTCCGTGGCGAGGAGAAGATTTTCGATGAGAAGACGTCCTTTAACAAAGGCAGACTGGTTTGGCGCTATGAACTTGGGTAAGATCATCTTCAGCCTGTTAGCAAGTAATTTAGAAATTACCTTGTAGATAACGTTACAACACGATATCGGTCTATAATCCTTCATTTCTCTCGCTCTTTCCTCCTTTGGTATTAGTGCCAAGATTGTGGTATTGACTCCTTTGGGGAGGAAACCTTTTATGAAGAATGATTGAACTGCCACCGTGAAATCCTTTCCCACAGTTGGCCAGGTTGCTTTGAAAAATTCCGTTGTATAACCGTCCGGACCCGGAGATTTATTATTTGGCATTCGAAACAATACCTCTCTGATTTCCTCCTTAGTAATATCTTGAGTTAACCCAGCAACTTCTACGGCGGAACATTGAAACCCCATCAGATTTCGAAGTCTATCAACTGCAACTTCCTCGTACTCTGGTGGTTTGTATTGCAAGAATTCCCAAAAATAACTTTCTGCCTCCGATTTGATGTCCTCAATGCTTGTTACCACTTCTCCATTTCGGCACAATATTTCTCTAACCGTGGTTCTCAGCTCTCGAACTTTTGCTGCTAGGTGAAAAGCCTTGTTGTTATTATCTCCTATCTCCAACCAATGCATTTTTGATTTTTGGCTCATGAAATTCTCCTCCAGACCCGAGACATGCTGCCAACGATTTAGAGCGATTGCCTCTTCTTCAACGCTTGTATCCGTTGGATCAACAATAGTTGCGTTCTGTTTAGCACAAAGATCTTCATATGCTTCCTTTGTCTTTTTTGTGAGATTTCCCATTCTTTCTCTGCATAGACCACGAAGTAAAGGCTTTAATCCCTTTAGATTTTTTGTAAATCGGTACATAGCAGAAGTAGAGTGATATAAGGTGTCAGTCTCTGCCCAGTAATTTTCGATCAAAGTGTAAAACTCAGGCATCGTAGTTAAGGCGTTCACGAATTTGAATGGTGTTCTTCTTTTTGCCGCCGCTGCATCTAGTTGGATTCGACACCGCAAATGATCTGAACAACCCCCGGCTTCAAATACATAATAAGAGTGAGAGTAATTTCGTAGCCAATCACCATTGACCATCACTCTATCTAGCTTCTTGCGAATAAGACCTCTACTTCGCTTATTACACCATGTGAATAACGGTCCTTGATAGCCTAGATCCAATAACGAGCAATGATTTCGAGCTTCTTGGAAATCTATCGTTCCCAAACTTATACTTGGTGAATTGTCGAATTCTGAGTGTTCCTTTCCCTCTAGGATTTCATTGTAGTCGCCGAACATTATCCAGGATTTATTGCGGAACAAAGGAGAATCATGGTGATCTCTAATTTCCTGCCATAACCCTTTCCGATCATCGACAAAGTTTGATGCGTAGATAAAATAACAGAAGAATTCCTCTTTCTCCTCCTCCATTTGAATAGAACAAGTGATCATTTGGGCGCTCTTGAACATCGGTGTAAGACGAATATTCGGTCTCCAATCAACCCAAATTCTCCCTAACCGGTTATGCTCATAGTTGGTCATACATGACCAGCCTTGAAAAACTTTTGAAACGATGCTCCTTGATTTAGTTTCCTTAACCCTTGTCTCCAGTAAGCAACCGAACTGCATAGCACTATTTTCCACCCACTCCTTCACTACGGTATGTTTTGATGATTTGTTAAACCCGCGAATATTCCAAAAAAACCCCGACATTAAAGGTTTTTTCGAAGGGACCTTCTTAGTTGATTGCTGGTTGTTGTATCCTTAGCTTTTAGAGCATGTGAATCACCTTGAGAATTAATGTTGGCAGTAGAAGTTCTGCTTGGGGATTGTTCTGGTCGAACCACTGTCCTTTGCGTCTCTTCTTCGCCTACAAAATTTTCCTTTGATGGGGATTGTTTCAATATCTCGGGATCAGTTTCAACAGCTTCTTCCTCTGTTTTCGCTGCTTCTTCATCTTCTTTTCCTTTGGTAAGCTATGTGATGTCGCTGGATCTTAAGACATCCTCGACTGCTTCCTCTATTTCTGATTCCTTTTCACACAATACCGCAAATCTTGAGGATAAGATACCTGACCGTACTCCAATTCGTTGTTCTGAATTTTTGTGTTTCTCGATGTCTTAGCCGGCGAAACCCTCTGCCATTCTCCTTCTTCAATTTCAATGTTGGCTTTAGATGTTTCTGCTACATCCATATTTTTTGATTTTGGTATTTCTCTCTCCGCAGCGGCCAAAGGTAGAGTAGTCTTTGAACTTTCTGCTTCTGATGCCTTGGGTTTAATGACTCGGGCAAGGTCACTTTGATTTTCCTTTTGTTTCCCTGCTCCAACTAAACAAACCGTGTTTAGGTGTCCCCATTTGTTGCACGTTCATGCACATGCACATAAGAGCTAATGATTGCGTAAAAGGATTGTCTTAAAACGCATTACTGTGTTTGCACTTTGCAGGGTTGTCTCCGTTTCAGTATATTTGCATTCCGCCGGGAAGCTACGATAGTAAAGAAAGATCTCTATACTTCATCTGCCAAAAAAATGTCCTTATTATTCTAGTACAGAGATAAAGCTTTTGAACAATTGCGATTTTGTAATTCATGTAGGGTATATTCACATTGGCGCTTCTGTATTGATTTTTTTCCCTGGTCATGATACCTATTATTCTCATTTGTATGGAACCAATAGTATAAATTCGACAAATAGAACCTCGGGATATTAATCCTCACTTGGGATACAATCGGCGGAGGAGACAGAGATCCGACAAAGATGACGATATCGGCGAAGAGTAGTTTTTTTTTTTATCTGGGAATAATAGTTTTTTTGGTCGTCGTTTAAGTTTTATTTAGACTAGGTGAGTCACCGCGCTAACGCGCGGGTATTTATATTTAGAAGTTTTTAGTGATTCTTTTTTAATTCTTCGTAACAAATGCAGATCTAGAGAGACATCATGCTAGCTGATATTCTGATTACTACCACAAAGTCGTAACCCATTATATTTATCCATTAAGCCAAACACCTACGCTCCTACTATGAATCATGCAACATATGATTATCCAAAGACATTTAAACCACAATATGAGCACATGCGTTGCTATAAAACACAAGAGGTTACAGCGAGAGCGTACCATGAATAGTTTGCGTAGCCATGAAACGAGTCGCCATCATCTGAATCTTTACCATTCCCTCTTTTCCCGGTATCTGAATCAGGATAAGCATTAGGCAGGCTCTGACCTCTAAAGTAAGATCCCAAAACTGATAGACCAGCACCAACGTCTGGCTCACCAATACCAATCATCTTGCTCGACTGCAACAAATCATGGCTCAACCCACCATGGGTTAGAGCACTCGCTAACATTGGATACATGTAACCTCCTCCGGCTGCTGCTGCTAAAGCTGGATTCTCCAACATTTCGGTTACATAAACTGGATGGTATTGGTTCCCTAGCATAAACGGCGATGCAGCCATTCCACCACCGGTAAATACATGTTGCCCTTGCGCTTGCTGTTGCTGGGGCTGACCCTGATTAGCCATCAAACCTAAACTCATCTTCACCGGACCCGCCTGGTGATGCCCCTTTCCCGACGCCGCATGCCCCATTGAAGCAAGCTAGCATGTCGCCGTTCGATTAAGAATCCTCTTCTTTGGCTCCTTAAGCGCCTCTCTGGCTCCTTTCCTCGTCTGAAACCTTTAGCATTGCCCCTTGTAATTCATGAGATTGAATCCGCGATTATTACTATTCCAAAACGAATCATTGCTGGAAGAGCCGGAGCTCTCGTCTTCGTTAGGTTGATGAATCACCATACTCCCAGCTCGCGTCATCCTCATAGACAGAGATGGAGGAGGAATTGCATCTACGGCGGGGGCGATCATGGCCTCCTCTTGGACTGGTTGTCGCCATAGCAGATCGATTACCAATACCTCTTCTTCGAAGACATTACTCGAGGAATCGAAGGTTTGAATGTGTAGTTTTAGTTAAATATTTTTGTTAATTATATTACTCAGATCGTGAGTTCGTGACTATGATAAAATTTTGTTTTCATTGCTATCAGATAAACCTGACATATGCTATATACTTTCAGTTCTCTCTGTTTCATTATAATTGTCTGTTGGTCTAGATTAGTATGATTTGAAAGAAAAAAAATATTGTAATATGTTACTATTTTTTTCGTTATAAATTCATTGCACATAGCTATCCATACTCTTTGGAGAAAAAAAAATCAAATTTCCCGTCTCTAATTTTTTATCAAATTAGTAAAACAAATTACAATTTTTTTTGATATATCTCTAAATAAGATATAATAAATTATAGTAAAAAATATAGCAAGATTTCGAATAGATTTTTTCTGAATATATATGGTTTGATTATTATTTTAAAATATATGATATTAAAAATAATTAAGAAATTAAATAATAAATAACATCTTTAATGGAAAACAAATACTTTTCATATTATCTTCAATAATTTTAAAAGATAATTATATATTATTCTATTTCAAGTATCATTTGTTATTTGTAATAGCGTAATATATAATAACTTACAAAATAAAATTCATTTTCTTCAATGATTCGTTAAATAATAATATAGAGATTAGAGATATGCATAAAATGTAAATGCATTCCCTATGAATACATTGCCGTTTTGTTTTTACTTGTTACATTAGTCTCGTTTCACAAATTGTTCTATTAGGCCAGTGAGTAGACTGTCCATTTTTGATTTCCTAGGTAGATTGTCTATTTATTTATGACATACAATCTAAAAAAACAACAACTGTTAAACAACAAATACATATTGGGCCAGTTGCATATTGGGCCTCATATTCTTTTCGGCCCAACGCCCAATAAGACCGAGAGTTTTGTTCTACCGCCGTTTGTCTCTTCTCCCTCAAATCGGTTTTCGCATTTCCATCACTTCACTCATTTGTTTTCTTCCTCTCCCACTGGTAAAATCCTCTCTTTCCGAGACCCTTTTCTCTCTCCAATTGCTTCTCGAGCCTTAAGGTTATGAGAAGTTTTCTTTTTTAGCTTTTTAATTTGCAATATTTGTGCTTAGTGTCGAAGAAATGTTCGTGAGATACGAATTTGTTGTTATTAACAGAGAATTCTATTTTTATTTATTGGATTGTGAGTGGAATTTTCCGAAACGGTACTCTGAGATTGTTTGATTCTTTAAAAGGACCAATAATGTCAGATTAGAAATAAAATTGAATTTTTTTTTTTAAAATTGACCCATAAGGGACACGTGGAGAGCCTCTTTCTCTTTTTATAAGATAGGTTTACTAAAGTAATTTTTTAAATATTTGTACAATATTTAATCATAGTAATTTTTGTTAATTTATATGTTAATATTAAGTAATTCATAATTAAGGGTTAAACTGGATTAGCATTAAAATAAACACTTAGAGGATAATATTAAGTGATTAAGTGTTGAGGTGAAAATAGTATTGATTTTTTGTCCTAAATTTACAATTATCCCAATAAATAACTAACAATAGAAAAAATTATTATATTGACACATGTCACGATTTAAATTTACAGTGATATATATTCCGATCTAGTGAGTTATAATTATTTTATGTGTCATGTTCATTTTGAACGCACTCAAATTTATATAGTAAGATATTTCTGTTAATATTGTATGTTGTTGATTTTTTTTTTTAAATGAAAATAAAGTAAGTGGAGTGAAATTGCAGTCTTTAACAAGGAAAAAATGAGTATTTACAAAATAACTATTTATTGTTGCGTGTATGGTTCCTACTAACCTATGATTCTACTTGCCCTGGGCATTAAGGTGTATCCGGAACCGACCCGATCGGTTATGGGTTTTTCGGGTAGAAGAATTTTGGATCTATTTAGGAACCGATAGGTTTCGGGTCAGTTTCGGTTCGGTTCAAAGATTTAAGAACCATTAAAAACTTGAAAAAATCCGGATCTTAATCGGTTCAGATATTTATTACCCGAAATACCTAAAATATACCCAAAAAAACTAAAGAAAATATACCTGAAATGCTTAAATATACCCGAAAATCCGAAAATATACCCGAAAAACTGAAAAAAAAAACTAAAGAAAATATACATGTAATACCGAAAATATATCCATAATACCGAAAATATACCTGAAGACCTGTAATATATTTAATATTTTTGGATATATTATTATAATTCAGGTAATTTGGATACCCGATCAGGTATCGGTTCGGTTCCGGGTATTACCCAATACCTACGGGTATCAATGAGGAAGAACCATCGGGTATTTTGGACATCGGTTTCGGTTATTTTGGATCGGTCCTAGTTCGGGTTTTCGGTTCCGGTTTTTATGCCCAATCATAAATAGATTCTACCGTGATACACTCAGACATAGCTAGATATTATGTCCAGAAAAATTGATAGAGATAGTCATAATTAGTGGTGATGAAGAAGTTGAAAAAAAACCAGAGAAAGCGATCGTGATCAGGATCGAGAGTAGGTTTCGTTTAAGTTGATTTAAGCATACCGAGTCAACTCGTAAAAATTAACTCAGTGAATTAGGTTTGAATCTCCTTCTTTCTTCAATTGCTTTCTATCCTCGACCGCTTGGATATATCTCTCCGGTGTCAATCCGAAAGAGATTTTAAAATCAAAAATCTATAGCAGCCTGTGTAATTCACACAAATCTCTCAAACCCACATCTCAACTTTGTCGGAAGAACCAAGTCCGCCGGTGGTTATAATCACCACCATACATATCCATGTTCAAGATTGAGTTTAGATCTTACTCCGTCAAATCACAAGAACAGCTCTTCAAATTCATGGGTTTGTGATTGTGATTTGGCTTAATTAAGAAGTTGAATCTTGTTACTAAAACTAAATACATGCTTGATTATTGATTAGTTTTTGATGCATCCGGTGACATCAAATTTAATAACCAAGGAGATAAGTCTGGTGAGATAAATGGAGAAGGCTAAACTATGCATTTGTGTTTAATTATTACTAGGATACTGCTCCCACGCAGTATGATTGATCTTACGAAAATTTGAATATACTTGGTATCTATATGGGTTGGTAATTAATGTAACATATATTTACTATGATTCAATCCGCGCTAGTTATACAGCGTGACATAATTTTTTAAAAATATATATTTTGAAATTTATGAAAAAAAAAATTATCTGAATTTTATAATATGTATAACTAATTATTATATATATAATTGTCAACCTGGACTAACCTGTCTACTTAATCCGTTTTGCAAATAACTAAAATATTATTCGGGCTAACCCGCAAAAATCTATAATCTTGAAAACATAACTCTAATATGCACCGCTTAATGACTATGATTTTTGTGGTCAGTCCGCAAACTTTTAGAAAATCAATTTTCTCGTGTCTAACTGTTTATTCAAACTTTTGTTTTGATATATATTTAAATAAAATATAATAATCATATTAAAAAATATTGCAAGATCTCAAATATGTTTTCTTTGAATATGTATGGATTGATTATTATTTAATAATATCATAATAATTAAGAAACTAAATAGTAAATAACCTCTTTAATGGGAAATAAATAATTTCATATTCTCATCAATAATTTTAAAAGATAATTATATCATTTCCTATTTCAATTATCTTTTTATTTATTTATAATGATATGTAATAACTTACAAAATAAAGTTCATTTTCTTAAATGATTTTTTAAATAATAATATAAAGATGTAATGATCTAGGTGGTCGGCCCGCCCGCATGTATGGGCATGATTGGTTGTACGAAAATTTTAATGTACTTACCATATTATATGGATTGGTATAATAATGTAAAGTATAGTTATGTAATGTATTTGGTATATTCATGTTGTGGAAGGAGAAAGTATAGCGTATTAAAGCTAATGTATATGCATGGAGGAAGATTTCGAGTAGCCAAGCTTTTTTGTTGAGTACCTTCAACCTGTCATAAGAGTGGCTAGGTGGTTGGCCCGCATATGCGTGCGAACCAACCACCTTGCCGCTCTTAGGACATGTTGACATTTAAAAAAAATGGTCTAACCATATTATATAGATTGGTATAATAATGTAAAGTATAATTATGTAATCACATAAATAGTTTGTATCATTTCATATTGCTTTGTACTATTTAAAATTGCAATTTTTTTTAACACATTCATGTCCTAAGAGCGGATAAGTGGTTGGCCCGCACTATATTATAAAAGAAAATTGGCTAATGTTTATAATTAAATATGTTTATATTATAATATAGTTTTAGTACTATAATTTTGTTAAAATTCTAAAATGCGGGAGTTTTAATATTTTATAATATGTTTTATAATGCATGAATAAAGAGTGAACAAATTTTTTTCTTGGTCTATAAGAAAAGAGCATTAGAGATATGATGTTTTTAAATTAAGGAGATGGTATATTCATATTGTTGTATTCTCTGTGGCACCGTAGAGGAAACAAGAAACCATCTGTTTTTTGAGTGCAGGTTATCATCGGAAATATGGGGAAACCTGGCTCAAAGGCTATTTCGTAGTGATTATTCTACCACATGGGATGACATCATCGCATATCTCATCGATTCAACTCTTGATACGACGTCTCTGTTTCTATCTCGGTACGTTTTCCAAACGACCATCTACTATATTTGGCGAGAAAGAAACAATCAAAAGCATGGTGAACCATCGATTCCTACAACTCTTCTTATTAAGCTCATCGATAAAAATGTATGGAACAGAATTACTTCAATCTGTAATACCGGCAATAGGAAATATGAGGAGTGCATGACAAAATGGTTCTCCACTCGCCCTTGATTTTAAATCTCAACATTATTTTCGTTCATGTTTGTATTTTAGGTATTTTCATTTGTGTTTTGCTTCAAACTAAATGCCTACAAATGTTGTAACAACGTTATTTTGGTTTGAATAAATTTTACATTCAATTCAAAAAAAAAAAAAAAAAACTTATATATTTTTCAAAATCTAAAACAAATTTCATCTTACGGTCAAATATAATTAGTGAAATTTGTGTAGATAACTACGAGGGAGTAAATAATTGGCGATCTAGCCATAGCACTATTTAAAAAAAAAAAACCTCTCTTTGCCCCTCTCTCTCACACACACACTAAAACCATCGTTTTGCCTTCTCTCTTCTCCAATCGTCGTCCCTTTTCTCGTCCTCGGAATCTTCCCATCTGACTCCGCTTCACTATGATCCATGTCATGCGGCGTACGATCTTCTCCTGGTCTTTCTCACCCGACGCCGCTGCCACCGCACCATCCGCCATCATCTCCGTCTCCGGCGGCATCTGCGCCGGTGGTATCTCCTGGTCCTTCTCAGCCGACGCCGCCGCAACCGCAGCATCCGCCATCATATCCGTCCCCGGCAGCATCTACGCCGGTGGTACCACCCATTGGCTGGCACTTAGCGTTCGCCTCTACAAAATCGCAGTTCCATCCTTCGGCGGCAATGATAGAACCCTCGTTAATGGGTGTGGAGCCGTTGATCGGGAGTAGGATGTCGTCGTTGTTAGATCTCTTGTGAGTTTGCCTTGGTTTGAGTGATTTTGATTGCTCGATTTTGGATTTACCAGTGAGATTAAAATTCGTTGATGTTTTGGGTTACCAGTGATTTTGATTGTTCGACATCGCTTGTCAAAAACAAACATGCAACGATTGAGTTAACATGATAAATATAAATTTGGGGATTCATTTAAATGTTTACATGGTACAATAAATATTTTAACATGTGCAAGACTCTTGTTAGCAATCTAACATGTTTGATATCATGATAAATATAAATATAGATGTCAATATAAAAGTTAGCGTCCAACGAATTAGTTAGTGCACTAAAAAAAAACTTTGATTTACATCTAGATGTCTATGATACAATAATACGAAAGCTAACATGAAACGATTGAGTTACCATGATAAATATAAAGTTGGCGATTCATTTAAATGTTTACATGGTATAATAAATATTTTAACATGTGCAAGACTATTGTTAGCAATCTAACATGTTTGATATCACGATAAATATAAATTTAGATGTTAATATGAAAGTTAGCGTTCAACGAATTAGTTAGTGCACTAAATAAAAACTTTGATTTACATCTAGATGTCTATATCATACAATAATACAAAAGCTAACATGCAATGATTGAATTACCATGGTAAATATAAAGTTGGCGATTCATTTAAATGTTTACATGGCCCAATAAATAGTTTAACATGCGCAAGACTATTGTTAGCAATCTAACATGTTTAATGTCACGATAATTGTAAAATTATATGTAAATATAATGTTTTTAGGTAATACAACAATTGGTAATACGTTACAAAAAAATTTGTAATCCTTTACAATAGTAACCACGGTGGCTGACGCCGGCATCGTCATCGTCACCGGAACCATAGGTATATAGATCTCGTTAGATTGATATCGGTACAAATAATATGTTTTGTGTTCGAAATTTTTTCAGATTCATCTCTGTTTTGTATTTTTCTGTTTTTATTGCCGAAAAAAATAAAGAATGTTACTTCTCATTTTGTCACATCACGATAAATCTGCAATTAACATACAATGATTTAGTTATCGTGTTAAATATAAATTTAGAGTACAGAAACGTAAAAACTTTTTGCCGACAGCTACAGTGATTTACCAATATGTCACGTCAATAGTTTTTTTGTATTCATGGTTAAAGAGCTAATTGACTCATATAATTATGGGTGTTGTAGAAGTTAAGAAAATTAGGCAGAGTAAAGAGTCAATAAAATTAGGCATAAGTGGAGCCCACTCTCTCTTACTTTTGTTCTATATAAACGATTGAAATCGATTCATTGTAATCACACAATCATCTACCAAATAAACAATAAAACCTCTCTCGTGTCTCTCTCGTCTCTCTCTTATATCGGTATCCCGATTTTCCACCGGTATAATATTTTTGTCTTTATTAATATTTATCTTTACGATAAATTATATTTTTTTATAACACGTTATCAATACGATCACTCTTCATTATAGCTAAATATATATTCATAATATATAACCAACTATAGCGGACATTATGCCGCCTCTATAATAATTTATTATTTTACAGTGGTTGTTTGAACACACAACTATTCACTTAATATTATAATGGGCGATTTGTCACCTCGTTATTATTTATTATGTCTATATGGATGACTATGTCACCATATATTTATTTACTCATTTATTTTATTTATTATGCTTATATGAATGACTCTGTCACCATATATTTATTTACCGTCAATATATTTTATTTGCTATTTAAATATGGATGACTCCGTCACCATAATTTATTTACTTGCAATTTTAAATGGATGACTTTAGTCACCATAATTTATTTATTTACTGTTAATATTATAGTGGACGTCTCTGAAGCCACAAAATTTATTTACTGTTTAAATGTGGATGATTCTGTCACCACAATATTGCCGTTAATTATTTGTTTGTTATGGTTATTATATAAGGAGGCTCGGCCGCCTGTATATAAAATTTTGATCTGAAAATTGATAGATTTAACTGATATATATAAAAAATTTCAGATCGATTTTCTTTGATTCCAACGGTCACAAATAATTTTTTTCAATCTTTCTACTTTTTCCAACGGCTATGAACAATATTTTCAATATATAAATACACTTATTTTCACTCATTCATTCATCTCAAACATTTCATCTCCTCTCAAATCTTTCTCAAAGAATTTTTCTTAGATTTCTTTTGTAAGAAAAATGTTTCGAAAAATAATTAGTTTGTTATTGTTTTTAAGTTCAATTGTAAATTTTGCTTCTATTTATGGTCTTTTCGTTGGAGTAGTTAGTACCGAAGAGTTTACCCCAACTGTTGTGCTAGTTTTCTATGCACTATTTTTTCTTGTAACTGCTTTACTTATTCATGTAAACGGTTTCTAATAAAAATTGAAATAAAATTATATTTCTAATAATATTTTTGTGATTTTATTTTTAGAAATAGAAAAATGGCAAACATTGAAAAGCTCCAATTCCCGACTCTAGACATCACTGGTGCTAATTATATATCTTGGACCACTAACGTTGAACTTCATTTGGAATCTATGGGTTTAACGGAAACCATAAAAGAGAAAAATACTTCAACGACCCAAGAAAAGGCAAAATCGGTGATCTTCCTTAGAAGACACCTAGATGAAAGTATCATCTATGATTACGCAAACATGAGGAATCCCCAAGAGCTCTGGAAGTCCCTTAAAGATCGTTTCGATTATCAGAAGGATATAACACTCCCACTTTCTCGGGATGAGTGGCAAAGACTGAGGTTCTAAGACTTCGACAAAGTGATAAACTACAATTTCGCTGTGTTGGGAATTGTGGCCAAATTAAGGTATTGTGGTGAAACCATAACGGAATCTCAAATGCTTGAGAAAACGTACACCACATTCCACAAAAACCACATCACTCTGCAACAACAATACATGTTGTGTGGGTATACCAAATTTTCAGATTTGATTGTGGCGCTCCTGATAGCTGAGAAAAATAACGAGCTCTCTATTAAGAATCACATGACACGACCTACCGGATCTAAGGCGTTCCCTGAAGCGAACACATTAGACGTTAAGAATCTGGTGAGAGAAAACAAAGCATTTCGAGGCCGAGGCCGTCGAAACTACCGCGGACGTGGGAGAAAATACAACCCGCAAAATAGGAAGTCATTCCATTGGACTCGCTCTGAGCAACCCCCGAAGGGAAAGAGGAACCAAGGAAGTACCTCCCAGAAGCAAGAGGACGCTTGTTTCAGATGCAGTACCAAGGGACATTGGTCACGGGTATGTCGTACTCCTACACATCTTTGTGCGATGTATAAAGAATCCGCCAAAGCCAAGGGAAAGGAAGTCAATCTCGCGAAACATTATGAGGGTACAACGCACCTCGATGCTTCCGACTTTGAAAATGATTTTGACGAGACTGCCTTTACGGAAGCCTGAAATGCCCGTCATGTGACTCTTAAAGTTCTTACGAATGTGCCATAAATAATTGTCGCTTATGTAAAATACTATGTTGCTTGCACTACCTATTTATGTATAATTATTGTGTGATATTTCTTATTAATGTATAATTATTGTAGGATATTTTTCCTCATGAATAAAATTATCTTATTACTATTAACTGTTTTTGTTTATCTCAGAAATGGATAACGATACAAATGGAACTACATCCAAGATAAACACTAAAGATATTTGTATACCAGATAGTGGAACAACGCACACTATTCTGAAATACAGAAAATACTTTTCTGATTTAAAGTCGACAAAAATTATTGTCAACACAATATCAGGTCATGCAGACCTGATTGAAGGGATTGGTAAAGCAAATTTTACGTTAACTAATGGGACAAAATTTTCCATAAATAACACCTTGTATTCTCCAAATTCTAAAAGGAATTTTTTGAGTTTCAAAGACATATACCTTCAAGGATATGACACTCAGTCTGCAACTGAGGACGGAAAGAAGTGTATATACATAACTTCTGATAAATCGGGAAAATGCTTGTATTGGAAAAGTTCCCAGAACTCCCTTCTGGTTTACATCATACATATATAAATGCGATAGAATCAAATCTTGTGATCAAGAAAAATCTTGATGATTTCACACTATGGCATGATCGTCTTGGTCATCCATGCACAACTATGATGCGAAAAATCATAGAAAGCTCATATGGACATTCATTGAAAATCTAGAAGATTTCTCAAGGAAACAAAATGACATGTGTTGTGTGTTCCCTCGGAAAATTGATCATAAGGCCATCGCCAACCAAAATCGATAAAGAATTACCAAAATTCCTTGAACGGATTGAAGGCGATATTTGTGGACCTATACATCCACCTTGTGGACCATTCTACTATTTTATGGTAATAATTGACGCGTCAAGTAGATGGTCACATGTTTGTCTATTATCATCTCGAAATGTGGCATTTGCGAGATTTCTTACTCAAATAATCAAACTAAGAGCTCAGTTTCCTGATTATCCGATAAAGAGAGTTAGACTAGACAACGCTGGTGAATTCACATCCCAAGCATTTAACGATTATTGTATGGTAACTGGAATCGATGTTGAACATCATGTCGCCCATGTTCATACACAAAATGGTTTAGCATAATCATTAATTAAACGTCTGCAATTGATTATGAAATCAAAACTCCCAACATATGTATGGGGACATGTTATTTTGCATGCAGAAGCAGTCATTCGGATAAGACCAAGTGCATACCATAATTATTCCCCATTACAATTAGCATTTGGCCGAGAACCAAATATTTCCCATCTAAGAATTTTTGGTTACGTTGTGCGGTTTACGTGCCTGTAGTACCACCACAACGTACAAAGATGGGACCACAAAGAAGGTTGTGAATATATATTGGATATGATTCTCCATCAATTATACGATACCTATAACCACAGACTGGTGACATCTTTACGGCACGTCTTGCCGATTGTCATTTTGATGAGAAAGTATTCTCGGTTCTAGGGGAGAAAATAAATAAGTAGAGAAGGATATCAAATAAAGTGTGTCAACCTTGTTGCACCTTGATCCTCCTACTAAACAGTCGGAACTAGAAGTTTGACAAATTATGCATTTACAGAGCATAGCAAATCAGCTACTTGAAACATTTGCAGATACTAAAATGGTAACTAAATCCCATATACCGGCTGCAAATACTTATGCTCGTATTGCTATACCACAAGAACGTGGAAAAGCAGATGATACACGAGAATCTAGAACACGCCTGAAGCGTGGTAGACCTATCGGTTATAAGGATAAAAATCATAGAAAACGAAAGGAAGCCGAAATGAATAATACACCCAAAATAGCAGAAAATATTTTAGAAGAAACATATCATGAGACTAATGATAATGCAAAGCATCATGAATCCGAAAGAAATCATGAGATTTCTATCAACTACATCCATAATGGAAAGATATGGAATCGAAATGAAATTGATGATATTGATGACGTTTTCTCATACTTAATGTCTAAGGAAATAGATGATGAAAACAAAGATCCAGAACCAAAGTCTGTATATGAATACCAAAAGAGGCAAGACTGGTTGAAATGGAAAGATGCTATTCAAGTCGAACTTGATTCGCTTAATAAACAAAAGGTATTCGGATCCATAGTACTCACACCTGAAGATGTGAAACCAGTTGGATACAAATGGGTTTTTGTCCGGAAACGAAATGAGAAAAACAAGATTATGAGATACAAAGCTCGTCTTGTGGCACAAGGTTTTTCTCAAAGACCTGGAATAGATTATGAGGAAACATATTCCCCGGTTATGGATGCAATCACGTTTAGATTTCTAATGAGACTAGCGGCTGATGAAGATCTTAAGATGCACCTCATGGATGTCGTTACAGCGTATGTATATGGATCATTAGATACTGATATCTATATGAAAATCCCATACGGATTTAAGATGCCAGCAACATTAAATTCTAAACCCAAATAAATATGTGCAATAAAGTTGCAGAGATCATTATATGGGCTAAAACAATCTGGACGTATGTGGTACAATCATCTCAGTGAGCATTTAACGAAATAAGGATATGTGAATAATCTTATACGCCCATGTGTTTTTATCTATCGTGGTATATGTTAATGATCTAAACATTATCGGAACTAAAGGGGAAATACAGAAAGCATCAGATTATTTAAAAGGAGAATTTGCGATGAAAGATCTCGGAAAGACAAAATACTGTCTTGGCTTACAAATTGAGCATTCTGAAAAAGGGTATATTTGTGCATCAATCCACATATACCAAAAGAGTGTTAAAATGCTTTAATATGGATAAAGCAACTCCTCTAAGTACCCCTATGATCGTTAGAACACTTAAGGTTGAGAATGACCCATTTCGACCGCATGAGGAAAATGAAGAGATACTTGGTCCTGAAATATCATATCTAAGTGAAATTAGAGCCATTATGTACCTTGCCAATTGTACACGACTTGACATATCATTTGCTGTTAATCTTTTGGCAAGATTCAGCTCATCCCCTACAAGAAGACATTGAAATGAGATTAAACATGTCTTTCGTTATCTTCAAGGGACTATTGATTTAGGTTTGTTTTACCCTAAACATTCAAAGAGTCAAATGATCGGTTTTGCAGATGCAGGATATTTGTCGAATCCACATAAAGCCCGATCACAAACAGGGTATGTGTTCACGATTGGAGGCACCGGTATATCTTGGCGTTCTCAGAAGCAGGCGCTTGTGGCCACTTCTTCAAATCATGCTGAAATCATCGCACTCCATGAAGCAAGTAGAGAATGTGTGTGGCTGAGATCGATTAGTCACCACATCCTATCAAACAATGGAATTCGCGTAGATACCGTGCCAACTATCTTATATGAAGACAATGATGCATGTGTTGCCCAGACAAAGGAAGAATATATCAAAAGTGATAGAACCAAACATATCCCTCCGAAGTTCTTTTCATACACTAAAGAACTCGAGAAGAATAAAGAAATTGAAGTGAGATATATCCAATCATTTGAAAATGCAGCGGATCTCTTCACGAAATCATTACCCACCACTACGTTCAGGAAACATGTCCATAATATTGGAATGCGTCATCAAAGAGATTTATAAGATGACATCCTAGTCATTCGAGGGGGAACTTGCGTGGTTGTACTCTTTTTACCTTCCTATGGTTTTTCTCATCAGGTTTTTCTGAAAATTTTTTTAACGAGACAACAAAAATATAACGCAAAAGATAATAGTGACACTGGTCTCCAAAAGAGAGGGTTGTAGAAGTCAAGAAAATTAGGCAGAATAGAAAGTCAATAAAATTAGGCATAAGTGAAGCCCATTGTCTCTTACTTTTGTTCTATATGAACGATCGAAATCGATTCATTGTAATCACAATCATCTACCAAATAAACAATAAAACCTCTCTCTCATCTCTCTTTCTATCGGTATCCCGATCTTCGATATAATATTTTTGTTTTTATTAATATTTATTTTTACGATAAATTTTTTTTTTTTTATAATAGTGTGATTTTTTAGAAACTCAAAATTTTCAAATACGTCAAAAAAAAAAAAAGATGTTTAAATAGAAAAACAATAAAAACTAACAAACGTAAAAACAAACGCACGCATATTAAGTCATTGAACAACTTTTTATGAGAATCTTGCTAAGCTTAGTTTAGCAAAAAAAAATCTTGCTAAGCCTGGGCTCGCTCTTCTCTTGAAGATGAAATTCAAAAAAATTAAACTCTTTCACCGAATCGCCTCTGCCTCTACTGATACCAAGTCAAGGTCTTAAGATACTCAGCCTTACTTTTTAATAAAATAATTTGCTCTATATAATAATCATGTAATTTTAAATAGAATGTTTATTTTACTTAAATTTAAAGTACATTACATATATATACATAACACTAAAACCAAAACAATTCTGCAGCGTAGCGCAGATAATTACTTAGTTAATTCAAATTATATTTCAGTAGAGATTAAAAACCAACAACGACTTGACATGACTCCTTTTCCTTTTCCTTTTCCTTTTCCTTTTCCTTCCATAATGTCATTTGTCTCACTTTGATGCTAGTGTGAAAGCATATTAGATGGTCCGGACGTGAATTTCACTTCGCAATCTGATTGGCTCTTACGCATAATCTCATTTTTCCAAATTAAATCAAATTATATTTCAGTAGAGATCAGTGCTATTTCCCTCACTGCTAACCTTGTGTGAACGCATGTTAGATGGTCCAGACGTGAATTTCACTTCATGATTTGATTGGCTCTTACACATAATTTTCTCCAATCCTCACTACGAAGACTTTTTAGTCATACAAGTCTTCGCTGAACATTGATATATATATATATATATANATATATATATATATATAACACCCATCTCCTGTGACTCTTTGCTTAAAGTATTCTTCTTCAAAGTTTTCATAACGACCATGTCGTATCTGCGTTTGTGTTTACTCTCCGCACTCTTACTCTGTTGTGTCTTTGATTCAAGCTTCTTAACGATAGATGCTCTTGTTACTGGTCTTTCTGCTTGCCGTCCCGATCAGATTCAGGCCCTTATGCAATTCAAGAAGGAGTTTGATTCCCGCGGTTGCAACCACAATGACTATGTTAATGGTGTCCGGTGCGATAGCGTTACGGGTGCGGTCAAGAAATTACAACTCCCAAGTGGCTGTCTCAGTGGAACTCTGAAGTCTAACAGTAGCCTCTTCCGATTGCACCATCTCCGTTACCTCAATCTCTCTGACAACGACTTCACCTCCTCCTCACTCCCTTCCGGTTTCGGCAATCTCAACAGATTAAAGGTTTTATATCTTTCCTCTAATGGTTTTATAGGTCAAGTTCCTTCCTCATTTAGTAACCTAAGCAAGCTATCTCATTTAGACCTTTCCGATAATCAGTTCTCTGGAGCTCTGAATCCCAACAGTAGCCTCTTCGGGTTGCATAATCTTCGTTACCTTAATCTCGGTCACAACGACTTCACCTCCTCTTCATTCCTTTCCGGATTCGAAAAACTCAATAGATTAGAGGTCTTGCTTCTTTCCTCTAATGGGTTCCTTGGCCAAGTACCTTCCTCAATTAATAACCTCAGCCAACTTTCCATTTTAAGCCTTGACGATAACAAGCTCACCGGTAGTTTTCCACCTGTACAAAATCTAACCAACCTCTTCGGTTTAGGGCTTGTCAATAATAACTTCGCTGGAACCATCCCCTGTTATCTCTTCACCATGCCTTTCTTGTCATATCTTGATCTACGTGGAAACCATTTCACCGGTCCCATTGAAGTTTCAAACTCCTCTTTGTCAACTAGGCTCGAGCATCTGCTCCTTGGGTATAACCAATTTGAAGGACAAATCCTAGAACCTATCTCTAAACTCATCACCCTCAAAGATCTCGACCTTTCTTTTCTAAACATAAGCTATCCAATTGACATTAAAATCTTCTCCTCTCTAAAATCTTTGGTGAAACTTGATCTTTCCGGTAATAGTATATCATCAACTAGTTTAAGTTCAGATTCAGACATCCCACTGAACCTAAAAACCTTAATATTGATCGACTGCAACATCCGACAGTTCCCAAAATCAGTAAATGCCCTCCAAAACTTGGAAGAGTTACACATTTCCAAGAATAGAATCAAAGGGAAGGTCCCTGAATGGTTCTGGAATCTTCATCATCTCAGGACGGTGAATCTTGCTAACAATCTTTTCAACGGGTTTGAAGGTTCAGCGGAAGTGTTAGTGAATTCATCAGTGAAACTGTTAGACTTGGCCATTAACCGTTTTGAAGGAGCAATTCCAATTCTACCACTCTCTATCAAGGTCTTGGAAGCACGATACAATAATTTCACAGGAAACATACCTCTCTCAATATGCAGTCGAAGCTCTCTTGTTGTTCTTGATCTAGCCTACAACAACTTAACCGGTGCAATTCCTCAGTGTCTAAGTAACTTTGCTGTAGTGAAACTCCGAAAGAACAACTTGGAAGGACGTCTTCCAGACATGTTCTCTGTGGGTGCCACTATGCGCACACTTGACGTTGGCTACAATCGACTAACCGGGAAGCTTCCAAGATCTCTTCTAAATTGCTCCTCTATCAAATTTATAAGTATTGACAACAACAAAATCGAAGACACGTTTCCTTTCTGGCTCAAGGCTTCACCTGATTTGCAAGTCCTCACCCTCCGTTCAAACAGATTTTATGGTCATATCTCTCCTCCTGATCAAGGTCCTTTAGGGTTTCCCCAGCTACGAATACTTGAGATATCAGATAACAACTTTACTGGAAACTTGCCAGGAAATTACTTTGTGAATTGGAAAGCACCATTACTCAAGAAGAATATATATGGGAGAATGTATATGAAAGACTACGAGATTGGTGACCTTGTTGATGAAGATACTGTAGATTTGCAATACAAAGGTCTACACATGGAGCAACAGATGGCACTTACTTCCTACACCGCCATTGATTTTTCTGGAAACAGACTTGAAGGACAGATTCCTGAATCCATTGGTCTCTTGAAGAAACTGATTGCACTCAACATATCAAACAACGCCTTCACAGGCCATATTCCTCTGTCTTTGGAAAATGTTACGGAGCTCGAGTCACTAGACCTGTCAAACAACCAACTCTCAGGGACTATTCCAAAAGGACTAGAGAGACTCTCGTTTTTGGCGTACATAAGTGTGGCTCATAACCAACTCAAGGGTGAAATACCACAAGGAACACAGATCACTGGGCAACCTAAATCCTCCTTTGAAGGGAATGCGGGGCTTTGTGGTCTTCCTCTCGAACAAAGTTGCTTTGGGACTAACGCACCACCAATGCAACAACCAGAGCAAGAAGAAGAAGAAGAAGAAGAAGTGTTGAACTGGAAAGCAGTGGCAATAGGGTATGGGACTGGACTGTTGCTTGGATTGTCATTAGGTCAAGTCATCGCGTCATACAAGCCGGAGTGGCTCGTCAAGATAACTGGTTTGTATAAACGCAGAAACCGTTAGGATCATTCGGATTTGTGTTTGATATTTGAATGCATGTCAAGTCGTTGTTGGTCTTGTAATGAAGCAGTTCCTTGGGATTAATTGTTTTTTGTTTTTTGCTTTTGTATCTTTATCCAAAGCTTTGTTCTGTTTCCTTTTCCTTCCATAATGTAAGAAAGCTGAATTTTCTGTAGTCATATTCATATACATCTCTGTTTCTCAGGGATCAAATCGAAGGAGAAAAATGGCAGAAGCACGTGGAAGAATGTAAGCCTAATATTATATACGAATAAAAAGTAGAGAAAAGAGATCCCCACACAAATTAAGTCTGTGTTGACGCTTAACTTGATGTATCAGTATCTATCTGCCATAACAGATGACACACTTCAATTACGCAGAGAGTGGAGAGCTCGTACGCTTTCTTGAAGCCATTCAATATGGCTTTCGTGTGTGGTTGAACAGAGAATCAGGGGAAATATATAGAAGAAACTATCAATGATTTGGACCACAGAAGAATGTGTGAAATTGGAAATACAAAAAGGGAAAAAAAAACAATGAAAACTTTCTCAGTTACAACTAATAACAGGTACTTTGGGGGGGGGGAATAAAAACCTAATAACAAGTTTACAGATCAAACTCCACTTTCATCATGTATTCGCATAAAAAAAATACACACTTCACTTGAACAACACTAAGAGATATTGTAAATATCCTTATATATATTCACAACTCACAACATTCCTTACAGTTAGCTTTTGGAGTACTTGAAATTTAACGTATTGACTACACTAACTCTAATTTACCAAACCAAAAGAATAAACAACGGACGTTGTTGTCAAGTCACAAGCCTATACTACACTACAAGAAAACACTGCATTTCCGACGGCCTTCAACCCATCGGAATTTTCCGACGGAATACAGAGGGAATTTCGGCGAATATAATTTCCTCGGAAATCGG
Source organism: Eutrema heterophyllum (assembly GCA_002933915.1). Classification (NCBI taxonomy): domain Eukaryota; kingdom Viridiplantae; phylum Streptophyta; class Magnoliopsida; order Brassicales; family Brassicaceae; genus Eutrema; species Eutrema heterophyllum. The sequence goes on along the minus strand of PKMM01048704.1, from coordinate 327,387 downwards.
TTGGGAAATTTCGACGGGATAAAGATCGTCGAAAATTGGTCGGAATATTCGCCGGTATTCCCTCAAAAATCGGTCGGATTTACATTCGACCGGTATTCCCTCGGAAATCTGACGGAAAATTCCGACCGTTTAAAGCCGTCGTAAATCGGTGGGGACTTTCCGACGGATATATATACCATTTTTTTCAATTTTAATATACTTGTTATTTTAATAAACTTTTTTTTCTATATAAAATTTGTTTTTGACGTTTGAGATTCTATATTTTTTATTTGTTTTCTGTGTAAAACATCATTGATATTTTTCTCGATGATTTTAAGGACAATAAAACTAGAACGGATAATTAATTATCATTGTTCCAAGACGTTTTTATGTTTTCAAGACATTTTTATGTTTTCAAGACACTTTTTTTTGTTTGTCAACAGCTTAAGTACCTAGAACGGTTCAGAGACCCAAACCGGGGGTACCGAGTTTACATAAGTGATATCAAATGGGTAGACACGAGCACTCCGTGCTAGCTTGTCCGCCTTTGTGTTGTTTGCGCGTGGAATGAAAGAGATAGAGAAAAAAGTAAACACATCCTTACTCTTCATGAATTCCTCCAAATGTAATGTGAAAGCCGGCCACTCCTCGGGTGTAGACACCATCTTCACCAGCTCGAAACAGTATGTTGCGAAAGCTATCGCCGTCTTGTGGTTTGCAATCATGCAATGCATAGCCCAAATAAGTGCTTCTAATTCCACGTGTAGGGGAGAGAGGCTTCTTCGTAAATTTCATGCTCTCATTATGGTTCTTTCGACGCCTTCCCGGAAGCAATACCATCATATGCCAGAAGAATTATCTGTGTCCTTCGAAGAACCATCAATATAGCACTTCCAACCGTCATAATGTGGGATCACCGGAGAAGGACCCAAACTGTGGGATACCATTACTTGGTCACCACTTTGTGCCGTTTCCCAGATTGTTGTCTCAGTTTCCGCGATCTTCAGAGTTTCTTGTGGATCTCTGTCCACATTCGAAAAAACCTTATCATTCCTTGCTTTCCAAATATACCACACAATCTAAGGAAAATTGTCATTATGATTTTCTTTTGGAAGTCTCCAAAAAAGATAATCAAAATTAGAGAACACCGATGACATTGGGAAAATGCCCGGGGGTGATGGTATCTGAGAAAGTGCCCATGTTTGTAAAGCGGGAGGACATTCAAAAAGAACATGATTGATCGTTTCCTTTTCTGCTCCACACCGTACACATTGTGTATCACAATTAATCCCTCTGGATCGTAAATTTGCCAAAACCATAAGGTCTTCTTTTTATAACTAATTAAAAGTTAAAACAAAAAAGTAAAAGCATCATTTGGACTCCCCCATAATAATTAGTTAGCGGATACACTCGGCCAATTAACGTAAAAGTGTCATTTGGACTCCCCATAATTAATAATCAAACAACGTAATTAAGTTGGTTTGACGGTGAAAATATAATCAGAATCCCTTCCGAGGGATTTCCGACGGATTCATACAGTTTCTATTTTAGCCGAGAGAATTTAGAATCCCCGGCTAAAACCTGAAATTCTCTCGGCTAAAACCAAAACTGACTGAATCCGTCGGAAATCTTTCGGAAGATCCTGATATATCAATTTTAGCCGGGGATTTCTGATTTAGCCGAGGGGAAATTCCATGGGTTTAGCCGGGGATCCGGTTTTAGCCGGGAATTCTAATTTCCGACGATTTAGGGTATACAACCTCAAATTTGACAGATTTTGAAAACGTTTGTTCTTGATAAATGTAGAAGGAACACATTATAACACATTTCTCTAAAATGTTTTAAGAATCAAAGATTTTATAGTTTTTAATTAAAACCATCAACTAACACATAAGTGTACTTATATGTTCTATGTGTTTTTATGAAAGCTTGAACTCATTCATCGATCGATTGTTACGAACTCTAAAATAACTTGTTTAATATGCTTTTCAAAAGTTTTTCTTATTAGTATGTAACCCTACTGGTTATATATCTTTAAATTGTATAAAATCTACAACATCTAAACCCTAAACCCGTCGGAAATCCCTCGGAAATTTCTGAGGGATTTCCGACGGTCTTAGATATTTTGCCTGTTTGACACTTATCATTTTCGTGGAAGGTGATGCAAAATATCAAGATCCGTCGGAAATCCCTCGGGCATTTCCGACGGATCCTAAAATTTACCCGGGAATTTATACCGCCAAGCTAAGATTTTGGGAAAATTTAGACGGTTTATTAATTTGTTTCCTGACGGATTCCCGACGGAAGGCATCTGTCGGAAAGCTTTAATCATATATATGCGATCCATCTTCTTCTCTATCATTTTCTTCCGATTCTCTTCTCTCTTCCGACTTAATTTGCAGCTCCAACCTCTTCCCGCCGCCGCCTTCTCTCTTCCTCTCCTCTCCAAATTGCCGCCTTCTCTCTTTCTCTCCTCTCCACGCCGCCGCCGTCTCTTCTTGCTCGCCGCCACCGACCCCAACCGCCGCCTCTCCTCGCTGATGCCGTCACTCGCCACCGCCGCCTCTCCTTCCTCTTCCCCTCCACGCGATTATGGAGCAAGGGTAATTTTTTTTGTTTTTTATCATTTAAATTTTTAATAATTGTTGTTAATTTGTTAGATTTTGTTGTTAGGTTGTGGAATTAGTTTGTAGAATTAGGTTGCGGAATTAAATGTTTTTGTGGAATTAGAATTGTTTTTAGGTTAGATTTGTTGATTATTTGTGGAATTAGTTTTGTTGATTATTTAAAAAAAACGTTTTTATTAATGTAATTAGATTTTACATTTTCTATAATGAATTTGAGGAATTTGTAATATAATTATTAGATTTAAAAAAACGTTTTTATATTAATAATTTGTAAAAAGTTTTTTATATTAATATTTTGTGAACGTTTTTGATTATAATTAAAAATGTAATTTATAATTATTAAATTTCACAAAACGTTTTTTTTTAAATGGTAGTTATAAATATTAGTGATAACACCATATTTTACATGTTTTTAGTGCTTTATTTTCATATGTTTTGATCTCACATTGTATAGTTTTGAGATGTTTTCATTCATTTAGGGTCCAATTGAGTCTCATTGCATTTTAGATGTCATAGGTTGTCTTTGCACTCTTTTTGGCTTCTTTGAGCCATTTTCAGGAGTTCTTAGAGTTAGAGGAGTGTGGGTAACCATCATGGAAGGTCAATGGGGCAAGAAAGGCAAGGAAAACATGAAGAAAACACTGATAAGTGATTTTATCGGCCATATGGCCGATAAGACGGGCCGATAGAATCATAACATGAAGTTTTCAAAGCCGTCGCTCCTGTCAATGCTCCTGTGAAGAGTTTTATCGACCATATGGCCGATAAAGAGGACCGATAAAATGGCTCACCTAGTGTTGAAGAGTACCAGCTCCTGTGAGAGTTTGTATCGGTCACCTGGCCGATACAATGTGCCCGATAAAACCAAAGATCAAGCATCGAGAACATATGTCTGGAAGATCGACTCCTAAGGAAGCCTTCCCTTTGGATTTAGCTTTCGACCTCTTTATGAAAGTTGTCGGCAATTGAGTTAGCTTTCCAATGGAAGTAGGTGCAAGTCGTTCTGAGCTGTATTGAAGGAGTTACATCCGATTTAGTGAACACATGTCAACTCTGCCGCGAAGGGAATGCATCCGAGAATGAAGGCTCACTGGGAAGGTTCTATCGGCCATATGGCCGATAAACCAGGCTGATAAAATGATCAAATTTTGTTTAAGACTTTTGGCTTGACTTTGGGTCCCTCCACTTTTGTATATAATCAACACTTAGTGGTGGAGTCTCAACAACTCTCCATAGACGAAAATTAGTCCTCTTTAGCTTCTTTTTACTGTTTAAAGTCTTATTCTTCTCTCTTATCACTTTTGTTCATGGATTATTGAAGATCTACACCATTTTAGTGAAGATTTCCTTACTTTTCTTTCATCAATCTTCTTATTTTCACTATGTCTTGCTTTTGTTCGGTTTTCTTTTGTGATTTAGTCATGTGTGAGTAGTTCTTTTAGGGTTCTTGGGTAAAGTATATTAGGGTGATTTTAGGTTTGTTCTTGATGTTTAAGAGGTAGATTGCTTGATTTCCTTTCTCATTGAGTGTTCTTATTGCTAGATTAACCTTGACAAAGTTGATTTAGAACTCTAGGGAATTTCATGCCCGGAAGGTGTTCGATGAAATTCCCCAATGAATTCAATTAGTGCTTTTCATATCTTAGCCAACGGAAAATTGATGTCTAGGGTGAATTGTGGTTTATTAGACTTGTGCTTATTGCTTGTTAGTCATAGAATCGCGAACGGAAGTTTATGACGATTGATGACTAAGAAAGGGGTTAATACCATTGACATGGATTAATCTTTAGTAGTGATCTAGGGCCTAAGGAGGCAATTGATTGAATTTTTGAGTGTCTAGAATAGATTGAGAATCACCCGAGTCGATTGCTTTATCCGAGAATTTGTTTGTCTAGATTTGATATTAAACGTGTTTAGCTTTCGTTACTTGTTCATTTCTCTGTTTTGTATGTTTCAATTTGTTCCATAAAAAAACCAAAATCAGATATTTTCTTAGATTAGATAACATCCTGTATTCTTAGTGCGTCGTTCTTATTTCCCTGTGGATTTGATTCCAAAGTGCTGCAATGACATGCCATTAGATTGAGGCATTGTGCACAACGGGTAATTGTGCGGACCGCAAAAAGTCCACTATCAATATGACACCGTTGCCGGGGAAATTAGCAATAGCCATTAGGATTTGGATGCTATTTGAGACTAAGTTTTTATTTTTCTTGTTATCTAATTGTTCGCTTGTTGATTCTCTTTCTTGAAGGTGTATGAACTTGAGGAGTGGAGGACACTTAAATCTGCTTCCTCTAGTTTCTGACATCAGGAGGTTCGAAAGAGAAAATTTACGAGCAAGACGGGAAAGAGAAAGAGCTGATCAACCAAATCTATTTGAGATGGGTGATCATGTACTACCAGCTGTTGGTGGAGACGTGCAGCACCAAGGAGACGTGCAAGGAGTAGGCAGTGGGGGACTTCCTCTTCATCCTCCAAGAGCACCAAGGTTTATTGGAGCGGGTGATGCTCCCAACGCCCATGGAAATCGCGCCGGTATACATCCACCACCGGTGGAGAATAACAGTTTTGAGATCAAGGCGAGTCTCATTTCCATGGTGCAAGGAAACAAGTTCCACGGTTTAGTGGTGGAGGATCCCTTCCAGCTTGATCAATTCAATAGAATTTGTGGAATGGTCAAGATCAACGGAGTTTTCGAAGATGCGTTCAAGCTTCGATTGTTTCCATTATCTCTTGGAGACAAAGCCCACCAATGGGAGAAGAACCTACCTCAAAGATCCATCACTTCTTGGGATCAATGTAAGAAAGCCTTTCTCGCCAAGTTCTTCTCTACTACAAGAACGTCAAGGTTGAGAAACGAGATCTCGAGCTTCACTCAAAAGGGGAATGAGAGCTTTTGTGAAGCATGGAAACAGTTCAAGGGGTACACAGTTCAGTGCCCACACCACGGGTTTTCAGATGAGTCACTTTTGAGCACTTTATATCGCGGTGTTCTGCCCAAATACCGGATGCTTCTCGATACCGCGAGCAACGGAAACTTTTTGGGCAAAGAAGTCAAAGATGGAATGGAGCTTGTAGAGAACTTAGCTCAAAGTGATGGGAACTACGGTGAAGATTATGACCGGTCTTCAAGAGGAAGTGGAGAGTATGATGATCAAAAGACAAAAAGGGAGATGAAAGCTCTAAATGAAAAGATGGACAAGCTTTTGCAAGCTTCTCAAAAATCTGTCAACTTTGTTGGAGGTCAAGATGGAAACCAAAGGTTTCAATTTGATGGGGAATGTGAAGATAAGCAAGTAGAGGTCAACTATGTGAATGGCCAAGAAGGATATCAAAGAGGCTTCAACAACAACTATAGGAACCACCCCAACTTCTCATACCGAAACACCAATGTGGAGAACCCTCAAGACCAAGCCTATCCACAACAAAACTCTCAAAACCAAGGGGTCCAACAAAAGACTTTTGTGTCTTCCAACCAATCTCAAGGGTCGAACTTCCAACAACAAAGCTTCATTCCCAAGAACAACTTTCAAGGGTGCCAATGTGGTTTTCAACCTAAGCAATCTTATGTACCACCCAGTTTTGCCCCACAAGGACAAGGGAGTTCCTCTACGACTCAAGATTTTGATGTGAAAGGGATGCTCCAACAATTGTTAACGGGACAAGCTAATGGGGCGATTGAATTGAATAAGAAGATGGCGGAGATTCACACAAAGGTCGATTGCTCTTACAACGACCTCAATGCTAAATTTGAGGATTTATCTTCTAAGTTCAAACACTTGGATCATCAAGCAGCTCAAGGGGCATCATCATCCAAGAGGCCTATGGGAACACTTCCTGGAAAACCCGAGCAGAATCCAAAGGAGTTTTGTAACGCTATCCTTTCAGGTGATGAGGAAGAACATGCTATTGAAGAGTTCATGGATCTACTCTATGGTCCAAATGATGAAGATCTTCCCTCAATAGTCAATGAGTTGGTCATTGAAGATGACGGTATTGAGCCCTTTGCAAAGAACGAGCCACTCGTTGCTACACAAGTGGAGGTTGAGAAGGCCCTCGAGGTTGAAAAGATTGGAGTTTCTTGCAATGAACCTTCTCCACTCCTGCCCAAATCAATTCTCAAGCTTGGAAAACCGGGTAAATTTGTCATTTCTTGTTCCCTTTGTCATTTGAATATTGATGATGCCTTGTGCGATTCTGGATCAAGCGTGAATGTGATGTCGCTTGAGATGGTGAAGAGTCTCGGGATCAAGAGCATGCCACACTACACATCTCCCATCACTTTTGGAGATTCATCTTCAAAATGCCCACTAGGAATCATCAAAGACTATCCTCTCAAGATTGGAGATTGTCTTGTTCCAACGGATTTCTTAGTGATGAAGATGAGGCAAAACTACAAGCTCTATCTTCTTCTTGGAACCCCTTTTCTAAACACCACCGGTGCAAGCATAGATTTCCCGAATAAGAGGGTAGTGCTCAAGTATGTGGATGACAAGATTTTCTATCCCGTCAAGCCTTACTCCACCGAGTTATGTGGTGCCATTACTCATAAGAATGATGAATTTCAAGTTGAGAAAGTGGAGTACATGGGTAGTGTTGAGAAGATGGTTATAGCTTCACCCCCAAAGTCTTGTGAAAAGAAGAAAGTATCTCATGGAGAGATAGCTTTGGGTTATGGTAATGATGAAGAAGCTAAAGCATTAGATGGAGCTTGCTTGGGCCTTCTTTTCTCTAACACAATGGAGGCTGAGATTGAGAGTATCAAGGTTCAAACGGAGGGTAAGGGCACTAAAACCAAAAAGAAGAAAACCAAAGTCAAACACCGTCGCACAATTGTCTTCAACGAACCAAGCAAGCCAAATGGGGATAAATTCACGCTTGACGAGCTTCATTCCATGACACTCACACCTTGGAAATACGAAGATGGTGTGATTGAATACAAGGTGAAGTGTAAGGGAAGGTCAAAGCCATTTGAAACGGTTAGAGCACTTCTCACACCCGAGCTTAAAGAGAAATGTCAAGCTGGTCTTCAAGAGATCATAACCAAGGAGATCAAGCTCGAGATCAAGGAGCCACCATGGAGTTTCAACACTCCTTCTCACCCTGCCTAACAAGGTTTGAAACGTCAAGCTTAGAGATGTTAAACAAGCGCTCTTGGGAGGCAATCCCACGGTATCCTTTGTAGACATGTGTATATATGTGTGGTGTGATTTTGTTTCTTGATTTGGTTAAGTGTGATTTGATCTTTGTTTTAGTGTGTTTTGATGTTACAGGGCGCTAGAGACTCGTAGCAAAAGATTCATGAACAAAGACGATACAACTGCGCTGACAAGGAGTTTTATCGGCCACCTGGCCGATAAGACAGGCCGATAAAACGGCTAGCGGTCGTCGCAAATCCGCAAGTCTCCTGTTAACCATTCTATCGGTTCCCTGACCGATAAAGATGGCCGATAAAACCGCGACTCCAGCTGAAGCAATGCAAGGTTCTGATGATGGATTCTATCGGTCGCTGGACCGATAGCGACGACCGATAAACCCCCCCTCCGCGGATCAACCCCCTCATCTCCATATCTCCAAGGTACCTAACTGTTCCTCTTGTACATATCTTTTTGATTTGCATTTTTACTCTTTCTTTGGATTCATTTAACACCGAGACGGTGCGATTTAAGTTCGGAGGAGAGGTCTTTGTCATTTAACATTTTTTTCTTTGTCTTATTTTATGTTTCTCTTGAGTCTTGCATTGTACATGTATATTGCATAGAAAAACCAAAAAAGAAATTTGAAAATTTTGAAAAATCCAAAAAGAAATCATATAGTTTTGCATCATTACATTCTTCATTTTAGGATTGAGTCTAGAAGCATATAAGATTTGCATTGCATATGCATAGGGGACAATGATAGAAACCACTTAGTCTAGAACTCGATGTGATACCCTTAGTAATATTATCATGTTGGTTGAACAACCTTTTTGAAACTTGTATATTCTTGCTTTGATCTCTCTACTCTTAACTCGTTGTCTCGTAATCACTTGTTTAATTTGAAATCAACCCCTTTGATATTGGACTTAAATGAATATAATCTTCTCGTTTATGGGCTTGTGATACATAACCATGGTTCAAAGAAAACATTCGGGTTATCTTATCCACTTTTACCACTCTCTAATAACCCGAGTGGCCATTCTCATCTTTAGAATGGTCCCCTACCTTCCACCTTGACCGTCTTCTTTCCACCCCTCGTTGTTTGATTGAGTGAGGCATTTTTCTTGATAATGTTATTGTGTGTAAAATCTTGTAAGTATTGGGAACGACAAAGGTTAGCTTTAATTTTTAGCTAGTCAAAGTTGTTCAAAGAAAAAGGACTATCATTAAGATGGGGATCCATGAAATGAATGGTATTTGGTTTTGGGAACATGAGCTCACGAAAAGTGAGATGAGAAATGGTTGAAGAAGCAAACTCTATAGAGAATGAGCCTAAAGAAAGACCCTAAGAAAAGATAAAGAAAAACGCTCTCTAAGTTTAGAAGAAAGAAATGTTTGGAGAGAGTGAGAAGAAAAGAAAAGGGTCGAGTGAAATTAAAATTGTTCTCTAGAAGTTTGGCGTTTTGGAAAAGAAAATGGGGTTAAAAAGGGAGTTTGATTTAGCCAAAAGGGCTTTGGGGGAAGAAGTAAGATAAGAAGAGGAAATGGAATCACCATTCGGGTAGAATGCTTTGCTAGGAGGGTAGAACAATGTGAGCTTAACTTTGTATGCATAAATTGTTTCTAGTCTTCCTTGCTTTTGCATAACATATAGCATTCCTTTTTCTTGAGAGTAAGTCACCCAAAAAGAGAATGAACCTCCTTGCACTCACATTTACTAGTGCCAAAAGCCTTTTTCTTTCAAACCGATTGGACTTGATCATTTGCCCATTTGTGAGACTGCACCTTAAGAAAGATCAAATGAATGTGAGGGTTGGTTAAGAAGAGAACTTCTAGGCATGAGACATTGTTGTTAAGAGAAAAGATTAGGAGTTGCGATAAGCCTTGAAGTTAGAGTGGATTAAGTGTTTATTTTTGCAACATGCTAGTATTGTTCAAGGTGATCATATCGATTGCTTACTAAGATCTTTTGGTTATGAGTCCCCACTTTCAAAACTCTCTTTCGGTTTGTCTTTTCTTGTTTGCTTGAGGACAAGCAAAAGGCAAGTCCGGGGGAGTTGATAACACCATATTTTACATGTTTTTAGTGCTTTATTTTCATATGTTTTGATCTCACATTGTATATTTTTGAGATGTTTTCATGCATTTAGGGTCCAATTGAGTCTCATTGCATTTTATATGTCATAGGTTGTCTTTGCACTCTTTTTGGCTTCTCTGAGCCATTTTCAGGAGTTCTTAGAGTTAGAGGAGTGTGGGTAACCATCATGGAAGGTCAATGGGGCAAGAAAGGCAAGGAAAACATGAAGAAAACACTGATAAGTGATTTTATCGGCCATATGGCCGATAAGACGGGCCGATAGAATCATAACATGAAGTTTTTCAAGCCGTCACTCCTGTCAATGCTCCTGTGAAGAGTTTTATCGGCCATATGGACGATAAAGAGGACCGATAAAATAGCTCACCTAGTGTTGAAGAGTACCAGCTCCTGTGAGAGTTTGTATCGGTCACCTGGCCGATACAATGTGACCGATAAAACCAAAGATCAAGCATCGAGAACATGTGTCTGGAAGATCGACTCCTAAGGAAGCCTTCCCTTTGGATTTAGCTTTCGACTTCTTTATGAAAGTTGTCGGCAATTGAGTTAGCTTTCCAATGAAAGTAGTTTCAAGTCGTTCTGAGCTGTAGTGAAGGAGTTACATCCGATTTAGTGAACACATGTCAACTCTGCCGCGAAGGGAATGCATCCGAGAATGAAGGCTCATTGGGAAGGTTCTATCGGCCATATGGCCGATAAACCAGGCCGATAAAATGATCAAATTGTGTTTAAGACTTTTGGCTTGACTTTGGGTCCCTCCACTTTTGTATATAATCAACACTTAGTGGTGGAGTCTCAACAACTCTCCATAGACGAAAATTAGTCCTCTTTAGCTCCTTTTTACTGTTTAAAGTCTTCTTCTTCTCTCTTATCACTTTTGTTCATGGATTATTGAAGATCTACACCATTTTAGTGAAGATTTCCTTACTTTTCTTTCATCAATCTTCTTATTTTCACTATGTCTTGCTTTTGTTCGGTTTTCTTTTGTGATTTAGTCATGTGTGAGTAGTTCTTTTAGGGTTCTTGGGTAAAGTATATTAGGGTGATTTTAGGTTTGTTCTTGATGTTTAAGAGGTAGATTGCTTGATTTCCTTTCTCATTGAGTGTTCTTATTGCTAGATTAACCTTGACAAAGTTGATTTAATTAGAACTCTAGGGAATTTCATGCCCAGAAGGTGTTCGATGAAATTCTCCAATGAATTCAATGAGTGCTTTTCATATCTTAGCCAACGGAAAATTGATGTCTAGGGTGAATTGTGGTTTATTAGACTTGTGTTTATTGCTTGTTAGTCATAGAATCGCGAACGGAAGTTTATGACGATTGATGACTAAGAAAGGGGTTAATACCATTGACATAGATTAATCTTTAGTAGTGATCTAGGGCCTAAGGAGGCAATTGATTGAATTTTTGAGTGTCTAGAATAGATTGAGAATCACCCGAGTCGATTGCTTTATCCGAGAATTTGTTTGTCTAGATTTGATATTAAACGTGTTTAGCTTTCGTTACTTGTTCATTTCTCTGTTTTGTATGTTTCAATTTGTTCCATAAAAAAACCAAAATCAGATATTTGCTTAGATTAGATAACATCATGTATTCTTAGTGCGTCGTTCTTATTTCCCTGTGGATTTGATTCCAAAGTGCTGCAATGACATGCCATTAGATTGAGGCATTGTGCACAACGGGTAATTGTGCGGACCGCAAAAAGTCCACTATCAATTAGTTATAAAAAATATTTATTATTTTTTCTGTTTTTATTTTTGTAGGTCGTATGGTGATTTCCAATCCGCATGTGATGGCGGTTCGGTTCGATCAAGGCAACTGGGGCGGAGGAGTACTCTTCCGCCTTCTACGCCTCCTGCGCCGGCTATTCCGGACACTGAGAGTGTAGCTCCTCCGGGATCATGACCATCGAAGAGCTCGTCCAACAGCCGGACCTCCGCATTCTGGGATCATTACTCACAGTTCTCGATCCGGACCTCCGCATTCTGAGATCTACTTGGTAATATTTTGTTTTTTCTTAATTAATAATTTTTTTGTTTAATTACCATTTTTTTATTTGTTTTTTTTATAGGTGTGGAATATCCGGAAATGGCATTAGCAAGTCGATTCTGAAGATGTTGCACTCCATCCTCGACACCTCGTACAAGAAATTTTTGGATATTCCGTCAGACGAACAAAACATGTGGTTTCGGACGTTTGCGGTAAGTTATCATTTATTTTTTTTTTGTTATATATTTTGAGATTTTTTTTAACTTCTTTATTCTATTTCTTTTATAGCAAGAATTTAATTGGAAGTGGACCATCACGAAAACAGTGGAGACGAAATTTTTCAAGGAGGCTAAAATGCAATTCTCGCGCAACATGAACGAGTGGAAGAAGGTTTGGAGAAGGGGCGGAGTTAAGCCAAAAGGCTTAAACGCGGAGGTGTTTAAGGACTACATCCCGTATTGGCAAGACCCAAAGACCGTAGCTCTATCTCAGACTAACTCCAAGAACCGGAATAGTCCCCGAGAAGGGAAGGGACCCGCTATCCACAATAACGGGGCGAAGAGCTTAAAAAATCCGAAATCGAAATGGTAAGTATTTTTAGTGTTTTTAGTTATTTTTAAATATCGTTTTTATTATATTTATTAGTAACTAACGGTTTAGTTATTTTCTAGACGGAGGAAGACGGCGAAGTTCCGGATCACCTAAAAGTGATGGTGAGGACGCACACCAACAAAAAGACCGGCCAAATTCATAACCATGCCGTCAGGGAACTCGTCGAGAAGTTGACGAAGGTGCAGGACGAGATCCTTACCCCGAGATCGCAGGACGGCATCACCGCTTCCAACCAGCTCACTCGGTCTGAGATCAACGACATAGTGCTCAAGGTAAGTAATAATTATAGATTATCATTTCAATTTTGATATTTATTTGTTAATAAAATCTAATGTTTGGTATTGTTTTTGTATGAGGTATCTGTTAAAAAAGGTCGTCGGCCAGGGTTGGGTAAGATTGCGTCCCAACCCTCAACTTTTTCGGGTGGTTTTTCGACGGATCCAGGCATTATCCGACAAAACGAAGAGCTCAAGGAGAAGGTCAACGCTTTGGAGGAAGAGCTCTCGACTCATAAAACAAGGAGCGGGAAATTGGCGGATTTCTTTAAATTGAAGTTCGATGATTTCCCGCCTGATTTACTTTGATGTATTTATTCCATGCTATTGTGTGGAAAATGTTTATGGACATGTGGCAAAAATTTAGATGCTAATGTAGTCTATAATCATTGGTTAATCAAAATTCTATGTGGAAAGCCTTAAAATCAAGTAATTTCAACTTTTATAAATAACATATATATTTTTATAGATAATAGATCATGTTTGTAACAAAAATGGTGGTAAAATTATTCCATCATAATAAAGTGCTCTCTTGTGAGTATTAGTTCTCTCTAAACACGTGCGTATACAATTAAATATATTTTACTATTATATTTATTCTTCGTTATTTATATAAGTGAGACCACTATTTTAAATTAATAAATTTTCCTAATTTAATATGATGTTGGTTTTTTGTTATTAATGAATATTTTTATATATTTTCTTATCTTTTATATCTTTTACTAACAATAATATTATAATTTGAAATTTTTTTTAATGTTTAATATTGATGTGGACCAATAAAATTGATTGTTTAAAATCCTATGTGGACACTTTTAGATGCATATAGCATCAACTTTGAACCAATGTGGTGCGTTGATGTATATAACCGTATTATCTACACCATAGATTATCATTAATCAAATATTAATTGATTAATTAGGAAAGTAATCATATAAACTTTCCTATTGTTAGTAAAGTAATAATATTTCTATTGTTATCACAATTATTAGATTAGAAATAAATATTAATGCTTCGACAAACCCTCAATGCATCAACTTTACTTTGTTTAAATACAAATAACAATGATTTTAGATGCATATAGCATCAACATTGGTACGATGCATCCTAGATATAACAATCTGGTTCAGTTAAATTATTTATACCGGTTAAGATGTAAACCGAAATGTAGTATTGGTTTAAATTGGCTGACATAGTTCTGGTTGAGCTCCGACGTATATATACATTTTAAAATCAAAAATTTAAAGAGTGTAATCCACACAAGTCTCTCAAACCCACATCTAAATTTTGCCGAAAAAACCAACTCCGCCGGTGGTTAGAAGCGCCACCATACATCTTCATGTTCAAGATTCAGTTTAGATCCTACTCCGTCGAATCACAAGAACGGCTCTTCAAATTCATGAGTTTGTAATTTTGATTTGGCTTTAATTAAGAAGTTGAATCTTGTAACTGAAACTAAATACATGTTTGATTATTGATTATTTTTGGATGCATCCGATGACATCAAATTTAGGGGGTGTTATTGGATTGAGGTTTTTATTGTGTTTTAATGTAATTGTATTTGGAAGTATTTTAGTGGGTTTAGTTGATAATCTACAGCACACGATGGATTTTAATGGGTTTGATTGTAATGTGTTTTGAGTAATTAGTATGGATTTTAATGGGTTTGCTTGTAATTCCAAGTCAACAATAAAAATGTTTTCTTTTCTTAGGATTTTTAATGGGTTTGATTGTATTGTTGTTGTTTTCACGTTATATAGAGAAGTTTGTTAAAGTATTTTGAGATCAAAGCTGAAGATTTATTAAAAAGAGAGTATCTTTGATATCCAGAGAAACAATCTAGGTGACTAATGTTTGTTGCAGAGTCAACCATTTGTTACGATTAAAATGTTTTCCATCATTAAAAAAACCCAATGTCAAATAAGAATGCAACATTAGTGTGAACTAGTTGTGTGTACCGTTATCTTTTCACGAATTCAGAGCCGTCTCAACAATTCTCCAACAAAATTGTCTTTGAACTCTCTGAATAACATTTTCACTTTCCTGCAACAAATTACAGTGAACTGAATAAAACAAAATAAGAAATTAGAGAGAACAAAGGTTAGCAAAATGCGTTAACCTTGGAGTGAGAAGATAGAGAAAATACTAATGCATCATATTTCAATAGATAACACTATGTTGCTGCCAAAGATGAAGAAACTACAAACATTCTTGGGTTCCATGATGAAAACTGGGTGACAAAACATCACCTAATCCGAGTATGTTCTTTTTGAACCATTTAAAACCAAAGCATGTTGATGTCCGTTCATTGTGGGAGTTTCTTTTCCTGAATTAACAATCTCAACTGCAGTGTATTCACTACAATGTATATGGGTATTGTGTTTTTTTTCATTGTAATGTTCTTCTATTATTTTTTTTTGATAAAATGTTCTTCTATTATTTGCTATGAATTTCCTTGTTTTTTCAGATCTGGAATTTTTCTTGAACACTAATGAACACGTCGATCTCGTGCCGATGTCGTATTTTTTTCCATTCAGATCTGGAATTTTTTTGAAGAGCAAAATCATATATGCATAAGCCCCAATCGAGATCGCCGAAAAACAAAGCAGTTGCTAAATTCATCGTCAACGTTTGGCTCGTCTTCCTCTGAAGAAAAATCAAATTTTTGTGCTTCATGTTCTTCCCCTCTCTAGCCAAAGTCTCACCTTCCCCCTCAACGTTTGAAGATGCCATCGGTGGATCGTGGTGAAGGGGAGATACGAATTACCATTTAAAGCCTGATTCAAATCAAGCAAAACAATGGAGGAAGAAGAACCCGAAAATACTCGATGATATCTAGGGGATTTCAAAATACTGAAGAAAAGGCTGTGATTTGGTTTTGTCGTGAAATGGTGCAGACAATACATCCAAATATGTTAAAATTAAAACCTAATAAATTTTCTTAAAAATTGAATAACGGGTGATTTTGTTGTACTTTAAATTACATCAGTTAAATGATTAATCTAATAACAGTGAATTTTAATGTATTTCATCAAATACATCATTAAATAACACGGGATTTGACCTTAGATTTAAAATACATTCAATTCCATTAAAATACAACATTGAATAACACCACCTTAATAACCAAGGAGATAAGTCTGGTGAGAAAAATGAAGAAGCTAAACTATGTATTTAATTTTTATGTTAACATGTTACAAGTAATTTAGCACGATAAATATTAATTCTTATGTTAACATGTTAAATTACTTGTAATATAAAAATTAACATGTTACAAGTAATTTAGCGCAATAAATATTAAATTACAACGTTAAATATAAAGTTATAGGTAAACATACATGTTTATACGGTACAAACGAGGATTCTCTAGTGGATTTCATTGGAGAATATGATAACCAACCGTCGGAGCTCATCGAGGAACTTGATCGGAGAAGATGATGACTGGACGCCAAAGCTCATCAGGTGATTTGATCGGAAAAGATGATTCACTGCCGAGTTAGACAGCGAATAATGGAAAAGGCTAAACTTTGCATTTGTGTTTAATATTATTTTAACTTGTTACAAGTAACTTTAGCGCAATAAGTAGTTAATTGCGATGCTATATATATATATATATATGAAGTTAGAGGTAAATCTACATCTTTAGTTGGTGCAATAAAGATTTTAGCCATATATACATTTACGTATATATTTGAAAAGTCTTTGAGTTTCATTGTTAGACCGCTAACCATTGTTAGAAAACCAAAAAATTCACAGAGAGGGTTGGTGATATAAGATTGAATCTCACAATCTTATGAACACATAATTTCAAAGGCTTTCGGCTTGGAATGGAGGATGGATCGATGGGGAAGATGGAGATGGGGGTTTTGTTTTTGAATCCACAACAACACACGAATAAACTAGCTTGAATCTCACAAACTAATTTACACGCAATCACACAAGACTAAGGACTCTCTCCAAAGACTTGAAATTACTAGAACTTAAAGACTACACGCTTTGAAACAAAACACAAAGTTTTATTGAAAATTAATTCGTAGGAAGGTGATTTACAATGAAACAAGGGACTGGCTTATAAAGGCTCGTCTCTAGACAAAACCCAACGGTCTAGAAAGCAACAAAGGAAAGAAAATACACTGAAATTAAGCAAAGAATAAAGCAAGGAATTTGGAGCCTTGATATTATGGCCGTTGGAGTGATATCTTGGCCAAATAATGAAATCTGTTTGGACCCACTTTACATCTCAAAATCTTCTTGATATAACCATGTACTAGAAGCCTTTGAATGTCTTGGAAGGTTTTCAAGTCGCACAGCTCAAGGGAAAAGAGCCGTTGGGCATTAAATGATCCTTTAGGCTCCACATAGGTTAAGTAAGGTCATTGCTGCACGTGAATACTCTCTTAGAACCATCTACCTGATGTAGAATCTCCTCTGGTCTCCAAACAAACGATTGTCTCCAGCCAAACTTGGATGGTTCCAAATAAGGCAAGTCGAGCAATGTCCGATTTATAAAATTAATAAGTTTCAACTCTGAACCGGTGTTGGCCTTAAACCAACTCGCCGCGTCTCTCTGATGACTCAAGAATATGGAACAATTTGTTTCATAGCTTAACTCCTTCTGGTTTAGTTAGAATGCTCCAATGAATGCGTGTATATCCAAATCGGGTAAGTTGGGGATCACCCGATTTGTAAAATGAATATCTCCTTCGTCTGAACTCCGATTGGGATGATTCCACTTCGAGGCACTCCTCTGATGGGTCAAGATTATAGAACAAATCAGCTTGTGTCTGAAATCCTCTTGGTTTGGCCAGAATCCTTCAAGAGATGCACCTTCTTTCATTTGATGAGTGTCGGGCGATAGTAGCTTTGGAGCAAGTGTCCCAACAACAAGAAAGGTCCTGCTGTCGCCAATAGGATCATGATCTAAGTATGCCGTACGCACAGTACAGTCCCTCTCTGAGGTGGTAGTAGTTCCATGAGCTTTCACATCGACCATTGATGCATCGACAATCGTCTTTTCTTTGACATCGGCTATGACATGTTCGACCGTATGCATCTTCTCCTCGCCATGGCCTATGTCGGTTCTGATATCCTCATCAGTTGGTCTTGACTCCAACAGATTCGGAAGAGTCGATGGCCAATAGCAAAGAACAAATGGATGATCGAAACTGACCTTGGCTTGGTTCGTGATGAATTACGGGAGCTGAGTGTTGGGATAGAGGACAAATTCCGTACCATGGGAGAATCTTTCAATCAATTAATAGAAGAATCTCTCAAACGGATGATAGAAAATATGACGACGATGATGAGCAACCGAGAAGGAGGGTCAAGCGTCCCAAGAGGGAGTCGTCGGGGCGAGGAACCAATGCACTACGCATCAGTGCAATGAGGAGAGCACACATACCCATTCGCTCCGATAACGAACGAAAGCATGAAGCTCGAATTTCCAAAATTTCAAGGAGGTGATCCAACTGAGTGGATGAGTAAAGCGAAGCAGTATTTTGTTTATAACAAGATGCCACAAGACCAACAAGTGAGCTTAGCGTCGCACCGTCTCACGTAGGAGGCTAACTTATGGTGGAATGCCAAATCCAAGGCTTTTGGTGTTGACATGACTCAAACCCCGTGGGAGACGTTTGAACGAGAATTATGGACTCGATTTGGACCAATCGATGGAGAGAGGTTTGGTGAAGCGTTATGTTACATCCGTCAAAAGGTGTCGTTGATCGAGTCCAAAGAGAGTTCGAAAAGATTGCAGAACAAGGTAGAAAGTTGAACGGAGAAAGCGTTTGTGAGTGCGTTTATGGGTGGCCTTCATGCGTCCATCTCGAGCGGTATTCGAATATTCAAACCAAAAACCTTGCTGGAGATCGTCAATTTGGCACGGCTATGTGATGATCAATTGCAAAAGGAGAAACGATGAAGCAGTCCGAGATCATACAACACCGCATCATATCAGGAGAGGGAGTCAAGGTTGATCAGACCAAGATACAAGCGATGCTCGATTGACCATTCCCCACTATTGTCTCAGATCTACGAGGGTTTCTTGGGTTGACCGGTTACTATCAGAAATTCGTCAAAGATTATGGGCTCATTGCACGATTACTTAGAAATATACTAAGGAGAGAAAAATTTGAATGGAATGAGGCAGCTATGGTTTCTTTTGAGAAACTCAAGACGGCGTTGGCTACTACACCAACGTTTGCATTACCAGATTTTGCGAGTAAATTCACCATTCAAACTGATGTGTCAGGGGAAGGAATTGATGTTGTGCTATCTCAAAACGACAGACACAAAGCGTTTATGAGCCGTTCTCTAGGAGTTTCCAAACAGTTGTGGTTAACATATGCTCCAGAAATGCTTGCAATTGTCGTTGCCATTCACACATGGTGGCCATACATCCTTAAGAAAATATTCATCATCCAAACGGATAAGAAGAGCTTACACTTCATGTTGGAGCAAAGGATACTCACTCCCAAACAACAAAAGTGGATGAAAAAATTGGTTGGATATGATAACGAAATTCAGTGCAAGTGATACTAAGACTTTTTATGTCTTAAGGAGGTATCAATAACTCCAATACGAGTAGTATAGAAGGTTATCAATCCGTATTGGGATTAATTCTAAGCACGAAGAATACAAGGCACTCAAGTAAGTTAAGCTAGATAAGTGAGCTGTTGATTTTAACTAGCACCCTAACAAGATTTAGCAATAAACAAAACCAAACAAACTAAACGAGATATAAACTCAAATGGTGAAAGCGAATCCAAGGATGGGGTAATTGGATATAGGCTATTCCAAGTCTAATTCATGATGCTCATACACAATCAAGGTTAATTTCCAAGGTTAAGATCCTAATCGCGACTAATCCTCTCTCAAGGCACTAATCACCTATGCTAATTACTAATCCAAGATCAAATTCTCATTTGTGGACTCTTAATTAGCAAGCATTAATTTCATTAATCAAGATCACCTAAATAATCCCTTAGACAACTAATCTC
>PKMM01048704.1:174498-298118 GCA_002933915.1 Eutrema heterophyllum | reverse complement strand
TTCGAAATCTCGGAGTTCTGGGAGGGTACGCCGATCGATCCTGGGTCGGTGCAAAATCTGTTGTGGATCGGTATGAGCTTCTGTCTCCATACCGACCCATCGTACCGCTCCAGGATGGGTCGGTATACTCCTCTCCTTTTTGCTGTTTTGCCTTGGCCATCTCTTCTTGCACCCAACTCCGATTTGGTTTGGTTCGGTGACTTCCAATCCTCCTAAAGTGTCTCCAAGCACCTGGAAAAAGACCCCAAAACATGCAAGACTCACTAGGACGTAGTGCAACCTAGCTAGACTCTAATTTAGACCAAACACTAAGGAAAACGATGATTACGCGTGCATGCGACTAGAAACTATATGTAAAATGTGATGCTAAAACAAGTAAATTATGGGAATATCAGCAAGCCCGACAGAGTAAACACGACCGCATATGCACTCTCACGCATGTCAGGGAGTCCACGCCTCGATGCCATATTTGTTCAGCAATCCACCTTGTGGGATGATATCAAATCAGTAAGTAAATCTGATCCTTACATGATAAAGATTCGGAAATTGGCAAAGACAAGTCCGGGGAAATCTTACGAGTGGAGAAACGGCTTTATCTGCTATCACAATCGCATTGTGATTCCACCAACATCTCCGCTTATTCAGTCGTTGCTCAATGAACATTGTGACACACCATTAGGTGGACACTCTGGAGTCTTACGTACATATCGCCGCCTCGCACGACAGTTCTATTGGCCATATATGCATCGAATTGTGCGGGATTACATTGCAGCTTGTGATGTCTGCGAATGTGCTAAGTATGATTTGTTGGTACCAAGCGGACTCTTACAACCACTACTGATTCCGTCTAAGGTATGTGAGGATTTCTCTATGGATTTTGTTGATGGATTACCAAAATAGGAGGGTCACACGTCTATAATGGTGGTTGTTGATCGATTGAGAAAATCAGCACATTTGATTGCATTGGCTCATCCTTACACTGCTAAGGCAGTGGCATCCAAGTTCATTGACTTGATGGTGAAGCTCCATGGAATTCCACGCTCAATCGTAAGTGATCGCGACCCAGTTTTTGTAAGTTTGTTTTGGCATGAATTCTGGAAACTTTCAGGCACATCTCTCAACATGTTAACGGCTTACCACCCTTAATATGACGGCCAAACGGAAGTCGTCAATCGCTGTATGGAGCAATATCTCTGTTGCTTTGTTCACCATCGTCCGACGCAGTGGAGTGGTTTTCTTCCATGGGCGGAGTTATGGTACAATACCACTTTTCACTCTTCCACCAGCACTACACCGTTTGAAGCATTATTTGGTCGGCCACCTCCACCAATACCAGCCTAGGAAATAGGATTTTCAATCAACAATGAGATTGATGAACAATTTTGTAACAAAGACGAGCTATTGGCAGAGTTAAAGGAACATCTTCACCACGCCAACAATCACATGAAACAATACGCATATGCAAAGAGAAGAGATGTTGTGTTTGAAGAGGGAGATTGGGTTTTCTTACAATTACATTCATAACGCCAACATTCCTTGATTTGTTGAACATCACAAAAACTAGCACACAAATTCTATGGCCCTTTTCAAGTGGAGCAACGTGTTGGACAAGTGGCTTATCGCCTTAAGCTTCTGGAAGGTACCCGCATACATCATGTTTTTCATGTGTCTTTACTTCGAAACATGTGGGTGTTGACACACGAACGATGTGAGCTTTACCGCCGTTACGGGAGAACAACAATTTGATCTTGCAACTAAAACAAATTCTTAAGAGGCGTTGGATTGATCAAGGGGGAAAGCGAGTTCATGAAGTGTTCATCCAATGGAAATGTTTAACCAAAAAGGATGCAACGTGCAACTGTTGTCTGCTAGTTTTCCAGAGTTCGATGACAACAACCTCGAGGATAAGGTTTCTTCTGAAAATGGGGGTATTGATGATTCAGATGCTGATGTGTATCAAGAAAGATATGCACGTGTGAAGAAACCAAATCTCAAGTACATCAACTAAGTCAATTGACTTGGTTGTATTTTGTTTAAGCAAATAACAATAACTAAGTCAATTGACTTGGTCGTATTTCGTTTAAGCAAATAACAATAACTAAGTCAATTGACTTGGTCTTAGTTCGCAAATAAAACAAAGCACATCTCCACTTCATGTTTTGTAGGAGAAGTTGTGGCTCATTTGGTGGGAAGTTGGTGATTTTGGGTGGTAGTCAGAGTATGTATAGTTGGAATTGGCCCCAGACAGAGATTTGGTGCATAGAGATCGCGTTGGTAAGACGTGAAGGAGGTGAGGTGATGAGTCAACTGCTGATGTGTATCAAGGAAGACTTGCACGTGTGAAAAAACCAAATTTCAAGTACATCAACTAGGTCAATTGACTTGGTCGTATTTCGTTTAAACAAATAACAACAACTAAGTCAATTGAATTGGTCTTATTTTGTTTACGCAAATAAAATAGAGCACATCTCCATTTCATGTTTTGTAGGAAAAGTAGTAGCTCATTTCCTTTTCACGTTTGTTATTTGATTTCAGCATTATAGGAACTATGTTCCATCTTCTTTCTATATAAATCGAAAACAACAAATAAGATGTACTCATTACTACCCAAAATCAAGTGTCTTATGTTCTAAGGCTTACAAATTTCTTAGCTTTGAAGAGGGACCAGCATCACGAGATTTGGGGGAAGGTTGAATCATTGACGTGTGTACTTTTAGATCCCATAAGTCCCCTTCCATTGAGACTTTTTGAGTTGTTACCGTTTGATGATACATGGGATGGTTTCTTGCAGGTATACTTATGTGATAAGTATGGTCTATTATGATATTTCTTTATTATATTTACCATTTGAGCAGCTTGTTGATCTTGACACCTCAAAAGTAACTCGTCCTTGTTAACTTTTGTGCACAGTGTGAATACTCTTTTTACATAATTAGCCTGGAGTAGATTTGAGACCATTGCCTTTTTACAATATTCTTACGAAACTTGTTGAAATGCATTTTTTGCTAGCTATTTTTTGGGGATTTTGTGCAATTGCACTAACATGGTCTCAACTTCTTTATGTATGTAATCAAATATAACAAAACCTAAGTCTGCTTCTACTATATGAGGCTATGAGCAAAATATGAAATATATGAGATGAAACAAAACAAACCAGTTTAGTTAACCGGTGGTTAAGGTTTTGACCTTGTGTAAACTACAACATCAAATTGACAAAATAGAAACACATGAAGCTATATCTATACAATGCTAGACGACTAAGTCTCAACATAAAAAAACACCTCAATCTAATATCTTAAATAACAATAAAATAAGCTAATCAAACAATGGATTTTCAAAATCTGGCTCATCTAGTAAAAGATTAGAAAACTCCAAGAACCCCGCATCTTTCATGGAATCAAATTCATCTCCACCAACATCCCACATCTTAGTCTTTTCATCTTTATATTCATCAGTATTCCTTGATAAAAGACGTAGATTGTTGTGGATGTAAACCAAATCTTGAACACGACTTGGATTCAACTTGTTTCTTTTAAGTGAGTGAATAAATGAGTAACTACTCCAATTGCGATCAGCACAAGAAGATGAACTAGGCTGTCCAAGCAACTTAAAAGCCAAAGTCTGGAGGAGAGGAGTTTGGGCACCAAAGTTAGCCCACCAATTCTTGGGTTCCACAGTATACATGGCTGAAATGCATGTTAGATCCTCAAAATGACCACTCTTCATCGAGAATAATGCATACTCATTCAAAACTTTAGTATGATCATCAGTACTGGGAAACAATCTTCTAAAACACTTCATCCTCTCACATGAGACTTCTCCATCCTTATGTGGGCCAATTCTTGTGGAATCCTCATTTAGCCATGCTTCACTATAAAACATGCCTTATACAAAAACATGTTATATATATATGTCACATGTGGCAAGAGAATAAAACATATAATTTAAGATCATATACCTTGGGGTTAAAGAGTGAGCTAGACAATGTAAGGGAGTATTATTCTTCGCCCAACGAGCCACTAAGATCTCATAAACAACTTCATAGAAAGACTATGTTCAGATACTTACGTTTTTCTTTCTTGTAGATCTCAAACTTCATCTTCTCAATCATGGAGTCCCACATCTCATATACCAAGTGAATGCATGGTTTGTCAGTGTTATAGAATCTAATCATCCCATATATAACACTTGTGAAATCAATAATGTAAGACACATGTTCCCACCAATCATCATTCACAATCTTCTCCTTAACAAAGTTTGCTTTCCCTATGTCATCCTCTCTATAAGTAGACCACTCATCACTTATGACCATGGCTTGAAGGCCGCTTTTGATAAGCTTCAATCTCTTAAGCATCGCAATGATGGAAGCAAAACGAGTATCGGAAACCGAAAGCAACTTAAGAGGATAGAACTTAATAAAGATTGATAGTCTCATGTTGTGGTTCATGATGAAATGTTTGATTGCAAGAGCATCCCCATGAATTTTTGATATCCAGTTGCACTCCTCATATGTTTCTGCATTCCCTTCCACATTCTTTGCTACACAAATCTTTTTCAAAGCGAGATTAAGAGCATGAACAACACATGTTGTCCAATAGATGTGAGGATGCATACTCTGAATAAGCTCTCCAGTTGGCTTACAATTTGTTGCATTATCTAGTAATGATTTGCACAACGTTTTGATGATCCACGTCATTTATAACTTCTTTCATCAAATCAGCAATGAAGAATTTATCTTTTACTTGGCCAAAACAATTCACAGCCTTGAGAACACATGACCATTCCTAGAAATAGCAATGAAATTAATTAGAGGCTTTCTTGTAGGATCGCTCCAACCATCTAACACAATCGCCACTTTTCTTTCTTTCCATGTTAACTTAAGTGGATCTAATAACTTCTCAACATGGTTCATTTCTTTCTCTAATAAGGTTTTTCTCAGCCTATTATAACCAGGGGGCACATAACCATCAAGTTTGTTGGCAACAGCAAACTGATATAACCTACGATAATGTGGATTCCTTGCAAGATTAAACGCTAAACCTCCGGTAAAAAATATTTTTGCAATTTCTTGATCCAATTGGTCCCTGGCTCCAATACCAAATGCTCTAACGATTGGTAAATCATCAGAATTTATTTTCTTATAAGCAGAGCCAACCTCACAAGGCAAAGATACTTCTTTTGGTCCAGACTCATTTTTCTTCTTCTCGAAGTCGTCTTCCAACTTTTTCATTGCAAGTTTTTCAGTCCTTGGCACTTTCTTACAAACAGAAACGCCAGCATTCTTTAATCCAAGCAAATGAACTCTAACTCTTGAATACGAACCTTGTCGAACCTCAGTACAAAAGTTACACTGGAATTTCCATGTTCCTCCTTTTCCTCTTTTCCTCATTTTCCTCCTTGTTTCTCTAACTTAGTCACATAACTCCATAATGGAGCGTTTTCACTTTGATTGGGCGTATTAGTAGATCCACTGTCGTGCTACTACCAATATTTTCAATTAGCCCTTGAGAAGTATTCATCTAATCAAACTAAATAAATTCAAAAGAAAATTGAAAAAAAAAACTAAACAAAACAAATAAAGAAGAGATTGAGAACATACAAAGTAACAAAACCCATTGACCTACGACACAAACAAGCACCACTAAATTAAATTATTGAGAGAGATTTTTGTTAACATCTATCTTTATTTATATAAAATTCAAATTACATAAAATAGAAAAAGTACAATACAATTAAACAACGAAAGTGAATTTAAAGATTCTTTTCTTCGACAAATTTGCTTGCAACTAGAGTGTCTACTCTTACCTTCCTCCTATTCGCATTCGATATGATGCGATTTTGATATTTGGTTGTTATCTATCCTTTCCCCTGATGTATTACATTGACTCATTCCCAATTAAGAACTAAAGATGTTCTTCGAATAAGAACCCAATCTACTGATTTTTTTCGATAGAATATAAATTGGGACTGCCAATTTTCAACGACTGTACGAATGTCACCATACAACAATGAGGGTATACTGTTCGCTCCAAACCATTGTCTCCTCCATGGCGGTTTCCATGGTGTTTGTTTCCATAGAAATGCCATATCTAGCAACATAAGATCTTCGGAAAAAACCGACCTAGAATAATCATATCCAAAAGATTCTTCGGTTGATTTTGAAATACATCTTCTACCTCTGGCCCTTAAGACATTGACATCATATTTCAATGGCCAGAAGTAACAGAACACCACCATTAATAAAAGGAAGATAAAGAGCTGATTACGATACCGCCTTACTAGTTTTGGGGATTACCCCAAAACTTCTTTCGAACACATTTTTGATCGGCCATCGATCGTGGACATGGTGACCACGTCGGAGATAACATATTGGATGTAGACGATACAACATCTCACTCCAATCGTTGCTTCAATAATCAAGATTTGAGATCGGAAGAAATATAAATCAAACCGATGGCTAATCGACTCACATAATGGTTGTTGGATCGTCATCGGTTGGAGAACAAACAAAAGTATAATCATGGAGAGGAAGGCTTGATACTGGCGGAAAATCAAACGCCAATGAAGTGAAGGGTTGATTTGGACGACGTGCGTTTTCGATAATCCATGGCTCTCTCAATTCGAAAATGTCTCAAATCTTCCTCCAGTTGTTCGTTTGATAAAGAAGAAACCAAACAATTTATCTGTAATAAACTATATTTGAAAAGTCATATGGATCACTATGGATCCATCGTCTTGAGAGAGAGAGA
The DNA here is from genome assembly GCA_002933915.1 of Eutrema heterophyllum. NCBI lineage: Eukaryota > Viridiplantae > Streptophyta > Magnoliopsida > Brassicales > Brassicaceae > Eutrema > Eutrema heterophyllum. Next base: position 291,369 of record PKMM01048704.1, on the reverse strand, counting down.
GAGAATGGCGGTTTTAGAGTAACATTTATTGAGAGAGATATATGAACAATGTAACAAAACCATTGACCTACGACACGAACAAGCAAGAAGCAACACTAAATTAAATTATTGAGAGAGATACAATCATACGAATAAAGTAACAAAACCATTGACCTTCGACACAAACAAGCAACACTAACTCCCTTTTGAATTTGAGACAAAAAAAATAAGAAGACCGATTAGATTAGAGATGTACTTCGGAACTTGCTACGTTCAACGTGAATGGTGAAGAGATCAAGAGAACTTAGAGAAGGCAAAGTAACAAAGTTGTAAAATGAGACAATTAAAAACTAAAGTTTAAACGTCTGTTGTCTTTTTTTTATTTTAGTTTGTTTTGGAAAAATAAATTAATTTTCATATTTTTTAATCGGGGACGTTTAATTTACAACTGAAACGTCTCGGGAACGTCCCCATACGCCAGTCTTACCGTCCCTGTTTTTGGCTTGCCATCCCCGCCTTGTTCGAAACGTCTCCGGGACGTTTCGATGCCGTCCCCATGAAGTACCCGTCTCTGAAACGTTTCCGGTATGAGACGGGTGCAAATAGACGTCCCCGTGCTTCATAGAACAACTAGAGGTAATGATCAAATCTACAAAACAGAAGATTCCATCCGCAGCTAGAGGTAATGATTAAATCTACAAAAACATAAGATTAAAACATTTGACTTTATATAATAATATTTACAAACTTAAAGAGAGCATTTCTTTTGCAAACCTGTTTGTTTCAAAGGTTTTGTAATTTGATGCATTCTTCTTGTACGAGTGCGAATATTGGATCTGCAAAGCAGACGGATTTGCAAAAATAAATAAATTTAATTTAATTGTTAGCCATAAGCCCATAACAATATGTTAATACATAAAATTAAACACATTAAGCATATTTGGAAAATATAAATAATCTAACCCTTGATATATTTGCCTGTATATGTGTTTATATTTTATTTAATACAGTAAGTGAGTAAATGAAAACGGAAGTTATGAAAACGGAAGTTATGAAAACGATAGCAGACAGTGTCACAAGGGATCATCGATATGCCTCGTATATTGCTAACGGCGAACCTGAGTGGCTCCGTGCTGGTCTCATTACCGAGGCTGCAAATGGATAATTGGAGTTCCTCTCCCCATATTCTCTCCCTCTTATGTCTGTATGTGAGGGTTGATTTTGCAGGTTTTCTTGAGAGCCTGTTTTCTCAATTTTTGATGCCTACAGGTGTTCCTTTCTTGCTTTCTTTGTACTTGAAACTCCATTTTGGCTATCGTAATGAAATTCAGAGTTAAAAAAAAGGTTCGAGAATAAACCCTTTAGTTAAATACAATGAAGAAGTTCAAGGATTTAATAAAAAATAAAAAAATGGTTTTTAATGAAAAAACTCCTCAAGTAAAAGATGGATCGAGAAGAAACCCCTTAAACATTAAGTTAATGTAAAAATTTCACAAGTATCATTTTGTCTATTGTGTTAAAATTTTGGAAAAGCCGTAATGAATTTCTCTTCAACCGGAATAATATTACATCAGAGGAAACTCTAAAGCGTGCTTCTCAAAATACGTCTGAATTGATAGCTAGTCTACAACCAACACAAAGGGACACATGTTCGCAGCCAAAACTTTATGAGATCTTCTCAATGGAAAAAACCCTTTAGGGGTTGGGTAAAATGTAACTATAACGCCTCTCCTCATGACAGAGGCAGCAATTCCGGGCTCGGGTGGATTCTCCGGAACAACAATAGAATCTTCTTAGAATGTGGTATGGGTAAATTTCAAGGTCGGCACACACCGGAGGAGGCAGAGAATGCACAGCTTTTCTATGGGCAATGCAAGCATATTGGTCACTTGGTTATCGAAAGATTAAATTTGAAGGTGACAATCTGAACATAAACCGCATGATCAAAGGCAATATCATCAATCTAAAACTTCAACACTACCTTGGGGCTATTCGGAACAGGAGCTATATGTTGGAGGAGATCAAATTCACTTTCAGGAATCCACGTAGCAATGCATGAACTGATTTGTTAGCAAGGAAAAGCTATTGCTGATTTGAATCCTTTTTATATCACTGTTGTCCAAACTTTTTATATCCTCTTGTAACAAAATATTGTGATTTTCAAAATCAATAAAAGTCATTAGTCGGAAAAAAAAGATACATCTACAAATTATTCAAATTTTCTCCATGTACCCAAAATCCATAAATCCAAAAGCCCAGAATAGCGGATATCCATAACCAGACCGGGTCGGGCCAGATCTAGCGGCTTGAGTCCCCGTATACAGATCTAAAGCACACACCGTATATAACTATCTCGCCGGAAGCGCGTCGCCGATCACGCGCATTCATCTGTAATCCGCCTCCGTTTCTCCTTTTTTCTCTCTCACCTAATCTTAATCAGATCGTTTTTAATGGCGAATCGATCCGTGAAGTAACTCAAGCCAAGTTTGCTGCATTCATACTTCAAGTCTCCTTCTCTCAACAACACACTCTGCCATTTGTGTATATACATACGTAATCTCCCTTCTCTCTAGGGGCGTAGAGAGGGCTCGTCTCGTCGACAATGCTAGAATGGCTCAATATAGACAATCGGGAACGGAGAGATTCAGCGGTCGCGGCGTTGGTTACCCTCACTATGCCAACAACGGCGCAGCGTCTTCTTCTTCTGATCACATAGCGATCGGGATCCGAAACGGCGTCGGAGGAGGAGCGACTCAGCAAGGGAAGGCTAACCGGTGGAGGCGATCCGTACGACCTGACAGGATTCGTCGCCTTGGAATCGGCTCTGTTGTGTTTGTTCTCTGCCTTGTGCTCGTTGTCACTGTCCTCGCATACTATTACATCTCTGGTTTTACTAATAATGGCTACGATGATAAAGGTTCGTTGGATTTTCTTTGTTTAGTTTCGTTAGTTACTTCTCTGGATCTTCTCTTGTTCGGATTTTGCAATATCTCAGATTGTTTCTGATGAGTTACATTTGCCGCAGGATTTGATTCTTATGACGGTGATTTTCTGACGAATGTGACGAGAATTGACCCCGCAAAGGTGCTTGAGTTTGGTCATGGTTCAGTGGTTCAGGGACGAGACTCGAGATATTGGGATAAGGATGACAGAAGACGGGATGATGATTATAATGAAGATGAAGTAGAGCATAAATCTGAAGATAAATCTGTTGATGTGGCTGAAGTGAAAAAGGCTCGTGTCAAGGGTTTAGATTGGAAGGGGATTGGTTTGTACAATGAAGCTGGACGGAATGAATTAAAGAAGTATGAAGCAGAGTATCAAGCTTCGCTTGTGAAAGGTGGTGAATCGTTTAAGAAAAACGGTGGGGATCATGAGGCAGTTGATATAAACCCTGATGAAGATGATGCAATTGATTCTCATGATAGTCAAGGGGATGAATACGTTGATTCTGGGCATGATGAGGATGACAACGAGGAGCCGCACAAAGAGAAGCCTACCGAGGTTCTCCATTCCATGACCAAGCCACATAATACGGAGAAGGATGATGGAACTACTTCAAAAAGGTCACTTGGGGAATCTTCTCTTGTTAGTAAGGGTGGAAAGTCCGGGAAAACATCACGATCTGATACAAAAAGAAGAGGCCGAGGTCGAAGATCTTCAGGTGATTACTTGTAATTAGCTGGGTTGAGAACTTCAGTGTGGGTGTTTGCTTCTCATTATTCTTTTGTTGTTCAAATCTTTCAGGTGCATCTTGTGAGATGAAGCTACTGAATTCTAGTCAACCAATAGTGGAGCCCTTGAATACTCGAAAATCTGCTAGATTCTCCTTACAGTACATCGAGACGGAAGATAAACCTGATGGGGAAGAACAGTGGGAGCCTAGATTTGCAGGTCATCAGAGTTTACAGGAGCGAGAAGATTCCTTTTTGGTTCAAGACAAGAAAATTCATTGTGGCTTTGTCAAAGCCCCCAAAGGATCTCCAAGCACTGGGTTTGACCTGACAGAAGATGATACTAATTATATCAGTAGATGCCACATCGCTGTGATCTCATGCATCTTTGGCAATTCTGATCGCTTGAGGCCTCCTGCCAATAAAATGGTATGATTCTGTCCATCATTGATGTATGTTTATGTTGTTTGGCCTTCTCTTTTCCACGTCTAAGACTGGAAACTGTGACCAGTGAGTTGTGTCTTTAGAGTAGCCAGTGTGTTGTGTATCTTTAAACTGTGTCCATCACTGAGTTTTTGCGCTAGGTACACAAATGGTAAGTTATGAATGCTTGAATAGCTGGCATCTGAAAGTTGGTTTTGTGGGTGTTTTCATCAGACATGAGCAGTCATATGTTAAGAATTTAGATCTCTGCTCATGGCCTTATTAAGGTTTTTACCAGGATCTGGGAGTAGCCCTTCTCGCACAAATATCTAGCTTCATTGTAGTGGAGTAAGTGTTAAGAAGAAACCTCATGCTTCATCAAGAATCTCAAAAGACATATTTCCTCATTTGTGTTTGTAATTTTCTTTTGCTTATTTGGTTATGATATTTTGTTACTTGTGCTAACCTGAATTTTTTTCTGTTCATTTAGATAAGTCGGTTGTCAAGGAAAAATGTTTGCTTCATTGTGTTCGTGGACGAGATTACCATGCAAACACTTTCTGCAGAAGGCCATGCCCCAGACAGAGCAGGATTCATTGGTTTGTGGAAGTTGGTTGTCGTGAAGAATCTTCCTTACGCAGATATGCGAAGGGTAGGAAAAATACCAAAACTGTTGCCACACCGACTTTTCCCATCAGCAAGGTGAGTCTCATGTCATAGCGATAGCTCTCATTTTGATGGGTCTAACTAGCACATATTTTTCCACCACTTGCAGTTAGAAAACAGATCAATGGCTCATGGTTGAATATGATTGAAAAAAATACCGGAAAGAACATCAGTTATAACTTATAAAGCATATGTACAATTTTCATTCTGAGCCACAAAGACAAAAGTCAAGTGGGAATACACATTAAAGATTAGATCTTGAAAGTGGTTTCTCTAGACATATGCATCTGAATGCGATATGTGATACCCACCAAAAAGCTTTCAATGTCAGAACACACACAGAAACTTATCTGCTGTTTATTCTTCCAGGTACTCAATCTGGTTGGACAGCAAGTTACGACTTCAGTTGGATCCCCTACTCATTCTGGAGTACTTCCTATGGCGTAAAGGTCACGAGTATGCTATATCCAATCACTATGACCGCCATTGTTTATGGGAAGAGGTTGCACAAAACAAGAAGCTGAACAAGTACAACCATACTGTTATTGATCAACAGTTTGAGTTTTACAAGGCTGATGGGCTGACCAGATTCAACGCTTCGGATCCATTCAAGCTTCTACCTAGCAGTAAGATTCTGTTGGATAACTTGTTGGATAACTAATACAAACCAGGGTTAGAACCTTGCTGGGGGAGCGTTTGCATTAGTTAGTGGCCATAACCGCTACACGGGGTTTTAACTTTTTAAGTTTATGATCAATTGAGGTTTGAGATTTTCAAATTCGCAACTACATCCTTGGTCACAGTATCTTAATAGTTTTTGTAGCCAGCTGTTATTTCCAGCATTTAGGTTATATGCTCTTTGGGGGTCAAGTCCTTATCGCCACCATGAAAGGGTCAATCAATACCTGGCGTTGGTCATGCGTAAAATATATTTGTGCGTTTTGCTTACTCACAATCCTCTTGCTTATCTTGTTCGCAGATGTTCCAGAGGGGTCTTTCATAGTACGGGCACATACTCCCATGTCAAACCTATTCTCCTGTCTCTGGTTCAACGAAGTCGAACGCTTCACTCCCCGGGACCAGCTGAGCTTTGCCTATACTTACCAGAAACTAAGAAGGATGAATCCTGACAAACCATTTAATCTTCACATGTTCAAGGTAAAGATGTCTGTCTTACAAGCCTCCATGATTGTAATTCTGCATCGACCTAAGAATAAGCTTCTTGATGTTTATCTTAAACAATGGGTTTAGGGTTGTAAAGTCGAAAGTGCTCTTGACATGATATTGCTGAAGTCCTATAAACTAGTGTCAGAGCCAAACCCCAAATGCAGTGGCTTGTCTAGTCGTGGAGCCCATGGTAGTATGTAATGGTCTCACATTTTATCTTGTAAGCTGACTAGTCATCGATAGGGTCATCAAACTATGATTCAATCGCACGGGTCAGTAGGAAATGATAAGACCAGGTCTAAGATGGAACCGAGAGGGGTCTGAGAGCCGATGCTCCTTTTCATGGAGAAAACTCGACGGATGGATTTGTAAAATGGGGGATTAGGTTCATATCATAAGTCTGAGTAGTAAAGAGTATCCAAAACTAGATTTCTTAGTTTGTTTTGTTTCCTCATCTTAATTTCAGGACTGCGAGAGAAGAAAGATTGCAAAGTTGTTCCGTCACAGATCAGAGGAGAAGCGAAACCTTATACAAGCAGCACTACAACAACAATAAACCACCTTTTTTTTTTGTCTTTCCTGTATATTACACAGTGTTGTCACTTGGAGAAAAGCTACGTTTCTTTGCTCCGATGACTGCAGGAAGATCCAGATTGTTTGTACATTGGACCGAGTCTGTTGCTTGTGGCGATAACCAGAGAAGGTATACGAAAACAATGTGAGGTGATTTGTAGATGTAGGCGGCGTTAAGAGTTGAAACTTTTGAAGAAGAAGAAGAAGAAGAAAAGGCTTTGATTCGATTAGATTTATGAGAAAAGGGTCCTTCATTTTTATTCAATTCATTGCTTTGTTATATTGTCTGTATCACTATCATGCAACCAATATATTCTTCAAAAAGATAACAAACAATGTTCTTAAGTTAAAAGTCGCATGAGTACGACGTCAGTTAAAAGTCTGGTGAATCATCGTCCGAAAGACCCGAACCGAAACCATTTCGGTTCCTAAACGGGTCCAAAACCCTTCTACCCGAAAGACCCGGAACCGAACCGATCCAGAACCGAGAACCGATCGGGTACCCGAGAACCGAATCCATATATATTTTTTTTAGTTTTTTTTCGGGTTTTCAAAAAATACCCGAAAAATATACTCGAAAACCCGAAAAATACCCTAAAACCCGAAAAATACCCGAAAACCCGAAAAATATCCAAAAAATATACCCGAAAACCCGAAAATATCCGAACCGATCCAAGATTCGATTTTTTCGGTTTTGGACCCGAACCGACCCGGAACCGAGAGGACCCGAACCGGAACCGAACCGAAACCATTTCGGTTCCTATTCGGGTCCAACACCCTCCTACCCGAAAGACCCGGACCCGATCGGTTCCTACCCGGACCCGGAACCGAGATCCGAATGCCCAGCCGTAAAATTCGATGATGTCAAAATTTCAATAGATAACAAACAATGTTCTTTAAGTCACAACAAACAATCCATACAATTTTTGTGTGCTATTGGATCATTGATTTTAAAATTCTTAAAAAAACCATGTGTTATTCGTTCTATGACTTTTAAATACTAGTTCAAATCACGTGTTATTTAATACTAATCAGATTTCACAATGGATTTGGAAGGATTTTCAAGTTAAAAAAAAAAACTTAAATCCAAAGGTAAACCTACGACTTTACAAATATTCATTAAATCAACATGTTAGATTTTGAAATCAATATATTTTACAAAGATTTATAAATCCTATTTAAATCTCTAAATCAAATATTTGGAAATATTTGAGTTTTTATATGATTTGGGATGAATTAGGGAAGTTGTTATGATTTGTTATGAAAAATTTATGAAATCTCATCTAAAACCATGAGATTTAGATCTTTAGGGTATTCAATCTAATATTTTAGAGGATTTGAAAAGATTTGAGTTTTAATGAGTTTTTAGATGATTTGAGTGAATTAGGTAATTTGTTATGATTTGTTTTTAAAATTCTATGAAATCTCACCTAAAACCATGAGATTTAGATTTTTATATTTTAACTAAGAAACCCCATCAAATATCTTAAAATCACTCAAATCTCATAAAATCCAGTGTTTAAAATATTTTCAATAACAATGGATTTGAAAGTACATTTTCAAATACTAGTTCAATAACCATAGATTTTTAAAAAAATTTTAAAATTCATGTTCGAAAACATATGATTTATCATTTTAATACAAATTATTTCTAAATTCTAGATTGAACACAACTCCCTTAGAACGAATAAGCAAACAAGTTCCAACACAGAATAGATAAGGGCCCATAGGTATTTCATTTAAATTCTTTCGATTTTTTTATTTAACCCAGCTTATTTCAACGAAACGAATAAACACTTATAGAAAATAACAACGTCAAATCAAAAATAGAAAACAAAACACAAGCTTCTTATTACTTGTTTAGTGATTTTGTTTTGTAAGCTTCATTTAATTTTTTTTTTCTTTTTCGATAAATATGATGAATGTTATTGTAAGAGTAGTAAGACACTAGGTGAATGAAGTGCAAAAACTGTTCACACATATAAAGGTCGTTGTGGTAAGGTAAAACTCTAAATTCATATAATAAAAAAAAAAGATTTAACATCATACATAAAAGTTGATTTGCTGCCATAATCTCGTCGTTCTTCTCACCGATGACAATCCCATCGCTAAGAACATAATATATCCCATCGTATACCTTGGTTCTTTTGTTCGTCGAAGAGTGTGGAGAGAAATCCACGGAGCGTAGCTTTTTCAAATCTCCATCAACAAATGATACCATGAAGAAATTGTTGATATGTTTGTCATATTGTCTAAGCACATGATTTGAATCATTCAACTCTGGTCCAGAGAAGTATACTCGTGTTGGTGTCATCTGAACACGACATACAACTCTGGTCCAGAGAACTCTGGTCCATCTTCCAAAGTTTGTGGAAGCTTTCCTTTCTTCTCCCATTCTGAGTACTCTTGGATGAGCCAAGAAACCGGCGCATAACAACATTTCCCAGCACACATAATATATGGAAACAGTGGTGGCACCTTAATCATGGGAAATAAAGTCGTTGGTGCAGCATTTGAAGGTATTGATTCAGAGAATAAAGGGTAATTTGTAGTTGGAAAATTTAAATAATGTTTTGCTTACATGCAAAACCAAAGTTTGATGGGGGCAACCTTTAACTTTTGAATTATTTTTACGATTGATGGTATTCCAATAGAAAATGATGAGGCAGGTAATAATAGTAGTTTTTACATTGCTTATTGTTCTCCATGTTTAGTTATGAAAGTGAGTTTATGTTTGATGCAGTTCCTTTTATGGGAAAATGAGCGGATAAGGTTTAATTATTTGGTTTCTATTAAAAAATCAAGCGAGATAATTAACCTGAGTATGATGTCAATTTAAACTTTACAGTCGGTAAATTATATCATTGTTATCAAAATTTCAATGGATAACAAACAATGTTCTTAAGTCATAACAAACAATCTATGACAAAATTTTGTGTTATTGGATCTCATTTGTGGGGAGTATTCAATCTAGCATTTGGAGTTGTGTTCTAGTTCAATCTAGTATTAAAATTCTAGTTCAATAACTTAGTACATTCATGGCGTCTGAGAGTGAGTGGGATCTGGTCTTCCAAAAATTTAGGAAGACGAATAACCAAATTTTCCGAGGAGGAAGAATCTAGATTGCACACTTGTTAATGGCTGAAAATTGCAGAAACATCCCATCCTAAAGAAAGAGCTCACTCACCATCAACCATGTCTTTTGTCTTGTGAAGCAGAAAGGTTCCTGAAAGGATTGTCACAGACCCACACAACTTTGTCACTATATGAGTACCGCCCTGTCACAAACCTGCAACATATTAACGTTTGCTTTGTTAGTTTTGAATTCGGGTTGGTTTTGATTTTGATACAAAATAACTGTTTTTCGTGGTTGATTCAATGACATTTAAGTGTTAAAAAAAAAAACGAAGAAAAATGTGTGTAAACCCTTGTTTAAAAAAAAAGAAAAACAAATTGTCTAGATAATTGTTTTATATTAATGGTCCTTAGATAAATACAGACGGACTTAAAGGCTTCAACAAATAAGCAATATATATATATATTGGGCCTATTAAAAGCCCATCACCCACCCAAAAAAAAGCGCGTGTAGGACACCTTCCATATGATGGTAACAGTCGCAGAGTCCGTCACCGGTAAATTAGTTGGCAAACTCACTCCGTCTGCTCTTTCGATAATTCCGAGGAACTTCTCTCTCTCTCCCCTTAAATCCCATTTCACTCACTCTCTCTCTCTCAGCGCATTGTGATTTCCGAAAACCCGAAAAAATGTCTCGTCTTCTCCACACATCCTTCCTTCCTTCTTCCACTTCTCTCCAATCCAAATCCCGATCCTCTGTTCCGAATTTCCGGGTTAACAAGCCACGAATCGTCCCCGTCCGAGCGAAGATCCGAGAGATTTTCATGCCTGCTCTCAGCTCAACCATGACGGAAGGCAAAATCGTCTCATGGGTTAAATCCGAAGGCGATAAGCTCAGCAAAGGAGAGAGTGTTGTCGTGGTTGAATCCGATAAGGCCGATATGGACGTTGAGACTTTCTACGACGGTTATCTCGCCGCAATCATGGTCGAAGAAGGCGGTGTTGCTCCCGTCGGATCCGCCATTGCTTTGCTAGCTGAGACCGAGGAAGAAATCGCAGACGCTAGGGCTAAAGCTTCCGGTGGTGGAGGCAATTCTCAGTCTCCGGCTTCTCCTCCGCCTCTATCCGAAGCACCTGCGGTTGTTGAGAAGAAGGTTTCGGTTCCTCCGCCGCCGGTTGCGTCTGCGTCTGCGGTGCATCCGGCGTCTGAAGGAGGGAAGAGAATTGTGGCTTCTCCTTACGCTAAGAAGCTAGCAAAGGAATTGAAAGTGGAATTGGCTGGTTTGATTGGAAGTGGGCCAATGGGAAGGATTGTGGCTAAAGATGTTGAAGCGGCTGTAGCTGGAGGAGGAGGAGGAGCTGCTCCAGCTTTGAAAACGGAGGTATCTGCGGCGGTGGCGGCGGCTCCTGGTGTAGGGTTGGGATCGGTGGTTCCATTCACGACAATGCAGGGAGCCGTGAGCAGAAACATGGTGGAGAGTTTGTCGGTTCCGACTTTTAGGGTGGGATGCACTATCAACACGGATGCTCTTGATGCTCTCTACAAGAAGGTGAGTAAGTTTTTGAGATTTGAGTTGCTCGAGATGATAGAAAAGTGGAATAGATTGGAGATTCCGTTGATTGTGATTGGAAACAGATAAGAAAAGTTATTGGTTTATGGGAATGGTACAAAAGAATGGAAAAGTTTTGAACTTTGGGATGATAGTAAACTTGAAGAAGATTAGAGCTTAAGGGTCATAGTTTAATGCACTTTTAGTTACCTAGATGCTTATGTAACAACACAATTTGATCGGTAAGGAACCTATGGAACCGTTTTTTACTGACTTGTTTGTAAACGTGTTGTCATGTTCGATTGCATATTGTGTTGAACGATGGTTATAATCAGAGATAGTTAGTTGAAGTATATATGATATTATCTTATGAAGCATACACTGGTTCCAACCTGTAAGTGTATATTGATTTATTTATATTTTTTTGTTTTTGTTTTTGATTGGTTGGTTTAGATTAAGTCGAAAGGAGTGACAATGACCGCACTCCTAGCAAAGGCAACCGCACTTGCACTGGCAAAACATCCAGTTGTAAATTCGTCTTGCAGAGATGGTAACAGTTTTGTGTATAACAGTAGCATCAACATTGCTGTTGCTGTTGCTATTGATGGTGGTCTGATCACTCCAGTGCTTCAGAACGCCGATAAGGTTTTTGTTTTGTTTTGTTGTATTTTCTTTTGTATGCTTTTTCAGCTGTTTTGAGTTTTACTCCGCCTTTGAGACTGGTATCAACGGATTGTTCAATTTTTTTTGTAAACAGGTTGACATTTATTCCTTGTCTAGAAAATGGAAAGAATTGGTTGATAAGGCCCGAGCCAAGCAGCTGCAGCCTCAGGAGTACAACACTGGTAACCTGATGCTAGAATATATAATTTGTGGTTCTGCAACGGAAGTGCTTGTGTAAATATCGTTTGAGTCTTGTTTTTTATTCTCCTTTTCGGGTAATTTCAGGTACTTTTACTCTCTCTAACCTTGGAATGTTTGGTGTTGATCGGTTTGATGCCATTCTCCCCCCTGGAACTGTAAGTGCTTATTTCTTTTAACCTAATGATTTTGCTAAGGTATAACAGATCATTGATTTTCTCGTCTCTGATCAATGAAGGGAGCGATTATGGCTGTAGGAGCATCTCAACCTACAGTGGTTGCTACTAAAGACGGCCGCATTGGCATGAAAAATCAGATGCAGGTAACACTTTCTATTAACCATCGTTAGAACTTGTTTTTCTTCTCCTTTCTTCTTCATGAAACCATCCCGAGTTGTCCTGGGCACTTGTTAATGATGACTGGTCACTTGCAAACCCACAGGTGAATGTAACGGCAGATCATCGTGTCATCTATGGTGCTGACCTTGCACAATTCTTGCAAACATTGGCTAGCGTTATTGAGGACCCAAAGGACCTTACATTCTAGGCCAAATTACTGCTTTTATGCTACCCAGTCTTCTCTGCTTTTGATTCCTTTGGAGCTTGTATTTCTGCGGTAATCAGTTTCTTTGATAGAATCGACCTTTTAAGAGTAATGTTGAACATAATTGTTTCTTTGTTTGAGCTATCTCCTGCAACATTTGGCTCATTGAAAGGCCTCCCCACATGATCTTGCTTCTGACTTTTTCATATACATATTCACTTCATGTTATTTGATTTCGATCATCTGTAGCCAACTGGTATTCCTAGGTCTTATATTCATCTGATGAATCTGATATGGACTGATAGTTTTTAAAGTACAACTATTGAATGCATTAGATCCTTCTTGTTTCCAGCATCTCGAAAATGGAGATGCAGATAATAGAATGCCAGAGAAAATCTCTAATGGTTCTTGTACATACAGCAACAAGCGAAAATTTACACATCATGCATCATCTGATACTTTTACTTAGAGTCTTGTGAGCATCTGTAGGACAGCCTTCATCTTTGGCCGTGCCCCAGGAGAGATGTTTATGCAGGCAAGAGCAATACTGAGGGCACGGAGCATCTGCTTTGTTGCCAGAGTTGATGTTTTGCTCACTCTGAGATCAAGAATGCTGTTGCGCTGCTCTTGTTGGCTTGAATGGCTCTGCACCCACTTAGCCAATTCTCTTCCTTCGCATACCGCTGGTTTGCCAGTTAACAACTCCAAAAGTATCACCCCAAAGCTGTAGACGTTCCCAGCCATTGTCACCCTCATTGTGTAAGCATACTCTGATTAAGAGATCAAAAGTGAAAGATTAAGAGAGCCCATGTTTGTCAGACAAGTTCAATAAGGTTTTGTATTATATGCTCACCTGGTGGAATGTAGCCGATTGTGCCTGCAACTGCCGAGAGGCTGCTATTGCTTTTGGAAGGATCAATTACCTTGAACAGTTCAATGTCCCCTACTAGGGGCTCAGTGAGCGACTTGAGCATTATTTTTTTACTAGAGAGATCTGGTAGAAGGATTGGATCACGACCGCTGGATTTGGATCCATGCAAGTAGCAGATTCCCTGAGCTATGCCAACTGCTATACTGTACCTGCTTGTCCAATCAACCACATCGCTGGGATGGTTGTGTAGAACATCGTAAAGGGTATGAGTGTGAGCATAGTCATAGAAGAGCAGGCATCCTTCTGAATAGAGCACATAAGCTAGTGGAACCATTACGTTTGCGTGATGTAGCTTTCCCAACATCTCTAGCTCTAGCTCTAGTTGCACACTGCTGACTTGCTGGAAAAGCCTGTCTCTTGTTTTAAGTTTTTTGATCAAGTAACTCGAACCGGAGGGCATGACTACTCTGTAGTAACTCCAGAATATTGTCTGGAACAGAGCATGTTCTGGATGAGCAACAGCTTCCACAGCTTTGGTGAAATTGATGTTTGATTTGTGTAAAGCGTTTGACGTGAGAAGCTTGCCATGAATGACCTCGGGAAGAACAGTTGATCCTTCATCATCCTGGTCGACCTGCATGTTGTTAACCCCCTTAAAGCGCCTAGAAAATTTCAGCACGACGACAGTTATGATCACTGCCACAAGAGCACTAACTCCAATGGCGACATATTTTACAACCACAATTTGTTTGCTCTTCCCTGGTGGCGTTATCTTGATAGAGACTTCATCCTCAATAATCCCGGGGTTTCCGCTGACACTGATTGAAACATCCCGGATGAACCTGGGAACTTTCCCGGTAAGCTGATTGTTGGAAAGTATGAGCTGTGTGAGGGATACTAAATTGGTCAGAAAATCAGGGATTTCGCCTGAAAATGTGTTATTTGATAGATCAAGAACTTCCAAGAGCTCAAGTTGAGACAATGTAGTAGGGATAGGTCCTTCAAACAAGTTGTAGCTGAGATTCAAGGAAATCTGCAACTTTGGTGGCATTATTGGAATCCTCCCGCTTAGCTTGTTTTGACCGAGCTGGAGTTCTATCAGACTAATCAGATCTCCAATGTTGTCAGGTATGGTACCATTCAGATTATTGCCTTGCAAGTTCATTTTGGAAAGCTTCTTTAGCTGCGAAATAGAAGGCGGTATGGAACCACTCAGAGAATTCCAGCTGATGTTAAGAATCAAGAGGTTACTTAACTGTCTGATATCATCTGGGATTTCTCCTGTAAGCTTGTTTTGCTGCAGTTGTAACACTTGGAGCGCGGTAGTAAAGTTCTCAATTGCATGAGTCAAGATCCCTGTGAACTCGTTCATAGCCAAGTTCAGGAGAGTCAAGCTCGGACACGAAGCGAGCTCACGAGGTATGTGGCCAGTTAAACTGTTGTTGTCCATCTCCAGATAGGTTAGGTTCCCCAGTGTTTCAAACGCAGCAGAAGGCACCGGCCCTGTTAGCTTATTGCTTCCTAGTCTCAGCCTAACCAGGCTAGGCGAAATGCTTTGCGGTCTCCATCCATCAAATTGATTAAACGACAAATCCACAGAGACGAGCTTGAGCTGCGACAAAAGGTCACCTGGAATCAACCCCGTTAGACTGTTGTAGCTGAGATCTAAACTCTCGAGGTGTCTTGTGCTCCTAGAAGGAATTTTTCCAGTGAATTTGTTACGGTTCGCTGCAAATCTACGCATGGTTTGAATGTTTGAAAGTGATTCTGGGATTGGCCCACTAAGATGGTTGTTGGAAAGAAGTAAAGCTTCTAACTTGGAGAGGTTTCCCAGTGAACTCGGAATTGACCCATTAAGCTGATTATCTCTGAAATCTATCAGCCTTAGTTCTTGATAATCTTCAATGCCCTCAGGAATGCTACCGCTCAAGGAATTGTTTGACACCTCAAGCGTCTCCACACTCCTGGCCAAATTGGTAGGAACGGAACCAGATAGATTGTTGAAGTTGAGATTCAGACTTTTCAACTGAACCAAAGCATCAAAACCATAGTCTCCAATGTTCCCACTCAACCTGTTGTAAGAGAAATCCAGAACCTCCAATTTCGAGAAATTGCGGAAACGAGGAAAAGAAGAAACTTGGTTCATGCTGAAGTTCAGATGCTTCAACCCAACGAGTGTTTCACAATTCGTCATGAACCCATCTGGGATTGAGCTCAAGCTATTGCTGAAGACATCAAGAGACTCCAGAGTCTGGATTTGGCAGACAAGTGGTAAAAAGGAAGAATTGGTGAGATCGAAACCAGAGAGAGTCAGGCTTATCACAGAGCCATTGTCTGGTCGGCTGCAAAGAACACCTTTCCATAAACATGGATTCCTCTCAGAACCAGGAAGATTCCAATCAGAGATATTGAGGAATCTAGAGAGCTCGATCATTGTGCTTGTCTGGTTCAAAGACAGCTCCGAGAAACAGAGATTACAACAAGACAAGAAGATGATGAAGAAGAGACAGAACATAGACTTGCCTGTTTCTGGAGGAACATATATCTCCTTCATCTTTTTGACCCCAGTGATCCTTTTCTTTTTTTCAGGCAAAGGAGATAGAAAAGCTTAATGGAAACAGAGTGCCGAGACAATTCGATGAGAAAAATGAAAAAAGTGGTCAAGGAAGGAAAGTGAAGAGAAAAATGGTGTGGGGGCACTGTTACAGTGTGTAGTGGCGTGTTGGTTGGGTTGAAGACGTTGACTGATGTGTTTTATGACACAAAGACTTTACCAAGTCTTTTTGATTTTCTATTCTGCCGCGTCAGCTTCTTCTATCACGTTTTTTTCTTTCTTAAAATATAAAATGGGTTCTCTTTTGTTGACCCAACAACGGTCCAAGTGATCGCTTAGACACTCATAAACCATAGTGATTTTTGTTATAGACGTCGATATTAAGCATTATTGTTATTAAATGGAGATGATTTTAAAAACGGGTCTAGGTAGATTTAAGCGGTCCAACAAATGTTAAATCAGTTAACATTTATTTTGTTTAATTGGTGTAGCTTTTTGAATATCAAGTTTTAATTTCATAAATACATGGTTATAAAATTTTATATGTTATTTGTCATAAACTGAATGATTGTTATTTTTGGTCTAATTCTCATTTACGATTTAATATTTAGATTTTTTTTTTTTTTTTTTTTTTGTCAACCGCCTAAATACCTAGAACGGTTCGGAAATCCAAACCGGGGTACCGAGTTTACAAAAGTAATATCCACTGGATAGACACGAGCAGTTCTTTCTAACTTGTCTGCATTTGTGTTGTTTGCTCGTGGAATGAGTGAGATTGAGAAAAAAGAAAACGCTTCTTTACTCTTCACGAATTCCTCCAAGTGTAATGCAAAAGCCGGTCAATCATCGGGTGTAGACACCATCTTCACCAACTCGGAGCAGTCTGTTGCAAAAGCTATTGCCGTCTTCTGGTTTCCAATCAAACAATGCATGACCCAGATGAGAGCTTCCAATTTTGCGTGTAGGGGGGACATGCTTCTTCGTAGATTTCCTGCTCCCATTATAGTCCCTTCGACGCCTTCCTGAAAACAATACCAACCTAACCCGGATGAACTATCGGTCTCCTTCCAAGATCCATCAATATTACACCGCCAGCCTTCATAAGTCGGAGTCACCAGAGTAGGGAAAAAATTTTGGATTATCGCATCAGGGTCACTACTCTGTGCCGTTTCCCAAGTTATTGCTTCAGTTTCCGTCTGCTTCAGTATTTCTTGTGGATATCTGTCCACATTTGAAAAAACCTTATCATTTCTCGCTTTCCAAATATATCACGCAATCCAAGGAAAACTAGTATCCGGATTATTTGGGGGAAGTCTCCAAAAAACATGAATCAAAATTAGCAAAAACCGATGACATTGGAAAAACACCTGGAGGCGTTGGTATCTTAGAAAGTGCCCATGTTTGTAATGCCGGAGGACATTCAAAAAGGACATGATTGATAGTTTCATTTTCCGATCCACACCTTGCACATTGTGTATCACAATCAATTCCTCCACTTCGCAAATTGGTTGAGACCGCGAGACAGCCCAATATAGCTTGCCAAATAAAATGTCGTAATTTCGGAGAACACTGCAGCTTCCATATGTGAGCCTGTAAATTCGTCACATCCGGACCATATGAACTAGTGGAACCGGTATTTGGGCCTGATTGTTCAATTTGATAACCCGACTTCACCGTATACCTTCCCGATTTTGTGTAGTGTCATCCAATAGTGTCTTGTTTGTAGGAGTTACTTATAGGCAGACCCCGAATAATCGTCACGTCTGCCGGATCGATAATCGCGTTCAACAACGCCATATTCCACGTCTGTGTCACTGGGCCAATCAGATGATTGACCATTAGGTTCGGGTAATAATTATACCCTTTGCATGTTGCTGACCTCGGCTGCGAAGATGGTATCCACGGGTCGTTCCATACTGAGATAGAACAGCCTGATCCAACTCTTTTAATTAGTCCTTTGTTGACCAGAGGTATAGCTGAAGTAATACTCCTCCATCCGTATGATGGGATGTAAGATCGTATAGGGTCTACAGGGTCTGTATTCCAAAAATATCGACCTTTGAAAACCCGCGCAAACAAAGAATCCGGTTTATCCATTAATCTCCATAATTGTTTGGCCAATAATAATGTGTTAAAATCTTCGACTGCCCGAAAACCCATGTCCCTCTCCGATTTACTTCGACATAATTTCTTCTATGCTATCCAATGCATTCCTTTGTGTTCTCCATTACCAGAACCGTGACGCCGCACTAGTTAGTTTTACGGTTATGGATTTGGGTAATCGAAAGCACGACATAATAAATGTTGGCATTGCTGATACCACAGATTTAATTAAAACCTCCTTATCCCCTTTGGATAAAAACCTTGAAGTCTATCCATTAATTCGATAGATGTTTTTGTTTAAATGGATGTTTTGTTTAATTAAGTATATGATATTTCTTTAATGTTTTAGTTTTGATATTTTTTGTGTGTAATCTAAAATTTTAATCTATTTTTAAGATTTCAAATATTTGAATTCTATTATTTATGAATCATGATATTTCATATGTTACACTATACATTAGAAATATGTTTAACATATTAGTTTATTTTATAAACGTTTAAACCATCTAAAAATTGTATACGATAGAAATTAGATCACGATCACGGTGAGCCTAGCGCCTCGCACTTTTTATAATCTTATTTATCTATTATTTTTAACAAAAAATGTAAACAACTCTTTCTTTTTTTGGTCGAATATGGACATTTTTATGTGAAATAGTTCTTAATATGTGTGAAGTAAAAGAATTTATCTCATATACGTTTCAATTTTTGTTTTCTATTAACCATGGCACAATTTTAGTTATTACTATTTTCTTGAAAAAAGAAATCTATTGGTGGTCAAAGTTTTATAGAAAAAGTATTTTGTTAATAATAATGCATGGTACTTAAAGGCTAAATGATGTGATACCAATGATGGATGATAGTTGATTTGATTTCTCTATAATTATCTTATATATGAATATTCCTTATTGACAAGTTCTTTTCCTTTTTAATAAAGCAATCCTTCTCGACTTTTTTGAGCCATGACCACCTTTTAAAGCTTTTCTCTTACCAAAAAAAGTGCCGAGTAGAAATGAAGAATTAAGTAGCATAAACTAGACTTGTAACTCAGAAGCATATGTCTCCAAGATCATTCCTTTTTAGTCCCATAAGCAATGAAGTTCACGCTTGTGTCGTCTGACAATAACCATCTTCCGGTTATCGGGTTATACACGAATCCAGCCATCTCTTTCACCTGCAATCCAAAGTTTCCTGGTTTATCATTTCTGCCACAATGTAAAAATCCCACAGAGATAAACAGATGGAAAATCCTTCTTCTCGTGATATTACCACTTGTTTAGATCGAGAGAAGTTTCCATTGTTTCAATTGGTTTAAGATTAGTTATTGAGATCAAAAGGTGAGGGAATTGGCTTACATCGACTGAAGCACGCTGTAATGTCATCGTAAGTTCTTCAGGAGTTAGAAAATCTGACCACTGGTGTGTGCCTTTAGGAAGCTGCAGGTGATTATTGTACAAACAACAAAACGTGTTACCAACAATACATGTCGCAGAAAGCGGTATTTATGATAGATGAGGTGTGAAACTGAAGATTACCCAATGTAGAATATACTCTGCTGCAACAATGGCTGATGCATATGCTCGCATAGAGCGATTAATTGTAGAAAGTATTGTGGCTCCGTTGGGGATGGTCAATGCTGACAACGACTTGCAGAATTCTGCAGGGTTTGCTACATGCTCGATGACCTTCATTATACAGAAGTAACAGAACCATGAAAATGATCTTAGAAGCGAGAAATGGAACAGTACATATATCACGGAAGTTTTACAAAGAGGAAGGCACATGTTGAAGTATGTATGGACCAACAAAAGGTACCTCTAAGGCAAGAACAGCATCAAACGTCTTCCCTTCATCCACTAACTTTTCTGCTCAAGAAAATATTAGTTAGTAATTAAACATAAAAGAGGTAACAGAGAATCAGCTTCTGTCGAAGAATGTAACTTTCTTTGATCATCTTCTAAGATAATAAATAATACCTGCTGTGGTACACTGGTATTCAATCGTTGAAGTCACTGGATCCATATCCTGCAGAGACATTTTATTGACATACAATACAACAAAGAATAAAAATCAAGATAGACAAGGGGTTTCATGAACTCTAGACCTATGCCCATAATGTGAAAACTTGACAGAACTGAAGTGTGGAGTTCGAATGAATATGTATTCAAGAAAACTAATTCATCATATGGAGGACAAAATTGCACATAACATAAAAATACAGCCACTGTATAAGTTATCTGTATAATCAATGATACTATTAGGTAAGAGACCTTACTGCGTGAAGACGAGCAATTTTGACATTCTTATCAACAGCATCAATTCCTGTGACAGTTGCTCCCATCCGTGCTAGAGGCTTTCAAACATACCAAAAAAATAAAACAAGCACACTGGTGACCAGATCTTCTTTATATCTAACAACAATGTCATTCCAAATGCTCAAGCAACAAGCCCAAAAAGAGAAATTACCAAACTCAAAATCATTACCAATGTTACATGTTTGCTCTGAACCTAGACTGGTCTCATAAAAGGAAGAATGGAAAAAATCAAAAGAAACTAAGGTATACCAAAACTCATGAAAATAATACCTCAGAAAGTAGCCCGCCGCCGCAACCTACATCAATAAGTCTCAGTCCTTCAAAAGGCCTAGTAGAACTCGGATCCTTACTGAGAAGAAAAAAGTTAATCCAACATAGCAAGATAGAAAGGAAAACAAAATTATCAAGAAGAAATGCACCTGAAATGCCTACATAAGGTCGAGCGGATGAAAGCCAACCGAGTTGGATTCATTAGATGCAATGGTTTAAAGGGCCCTTCAGAGTGCCACCTTCATATAAGAGCATAGAGCAAAGAAATCATGCAAAGCCCTTAAGAGTCGTTATTTTTTAAGAATTCATGAACACTTTCTTGAGTCAAGCAAGCAAATGATCGCATATTAGAAGTCCTTAGCTTGAATTTACATAGTGTAAATTACCGCTTACACAAAAGATTCAATTGCATGAAAAATATTATTCTATCATGGATTATCTATGTTCCAAAACAACGTCAAGAATCAACCCCGACCCAATAGATAAAAAGCCAAATAATTTCCATGACAAACTTGACATTATTTAGATTCTCTAATCAGCCAAACTTTTGATCATTTCCTAGAAATGAACTTCCATTGCTTGTCCTTCAAAATAAAAGTCTACACTGCATTATACACATGTAACTATCATCCGAGCTTTTAATCAAACGAGAAGACAAGCGAGACGAACCAGGTATCAGCAATGGCAGAGAATTTAGCAAGTTCATGTTCCTTCAGAGAAGACAGTGTACTTGAGCTTTTATTGGAAATTCCGTCTTCAGGCGTTTGCATCGAGGATAAAGATGCCGAGGAAGCAACAGTATCTGACGTCGACAGCAGCCGGCGGTGAAGTAAGCACGACGGATATATGATTGAGGGAGATAAGCTACACCGACGAGCAGGGAAAAGCATTTGAAGTCGATTCATTTGGCTTCGAAGCTGCAGTTTCGGAAGATTAGCAATGGTGAGACAAAGAGAAAGCGATCAAGAGTGTAGGCTACAACCTTTTACATGAAATTTCATCGACAATGTAAATAATTTCGAAAATGATTCAGATAAAAATATATAATTTTTCGATTGACGAACATTCACTAGACAAACCAGACAAGGAATCATCAAATAATAATCTAAGAAACTAAGAACTTAGAGTTTGGAACTCACTTGATAAAGTATGCATTCATAGAGGCATTTCATCGAACAAGTAGTGTACACAGTCAAATCAAAAAGTAGAATTTCTCGATTATAAGCTACTCAATCAAAGATAGAAATTATCGGATTTTTTTGGGAATGAGAGAATTTAGAAAATAGAGGAGATGATTGTGAACAATAGTTGAAAGCTTGTAAACTAACTTACCCAGAGAAAACAGATCAGGCAAGAAGAAAGCTCAGCGGCGGAGTGCAACACGGTGGCGGTCGGTTGCTTTCGGCAACACCAGTCGAATATAATTTATTGGGTACGGTTTTTTTTTTCTTTTTTGACCATAGGCTTTCATATTTAATGCACAAGAAAAAGAGAAATTACAATTTAAGTCTATAGTATTTTATGGGCCAAACCCAGTACATCAGCAAATTAGCCAGCATAAGATCTAAATTGAACCAGAAAAATAAAATTGAGCCCAAGGCCCATACCATTAAAGTAAACCACGAACCAGCAGCAAAGTTGAATCGTCGTCGAAGGAGTTGAAGATTTCTCAGACAATTGGAGAAGACGATCTTGTCGAGAACCATAGTTGGAGCATCTTTGAAGAGAGAGTTGGATTAGCGTTAGTGAACAAATCCCTAATTTTGTTTCTTACCTGAAAATCAATTAGTAATTTCTGTGGATTTTGTGGGGGGTAATTTTCAGGGTGTTCTGTGGAATCGATGGAATCTATTGTGTGTTCCTCCGGACGTAGAACAATCTATGCAATTTGAACAACTAGAAAAACCTCAAACGAAGCAATGTTCGTGATCGAAGCTTAGAGAACACTTCGCGATCGTGGTCCTTATCAAGTTCTAAGAGGTCTATATGGAAGTTTTTATTTTGTCGTCTACGATACTCACTGGAAATCATCTAAAAGGGTCAGATTCTCGTCCAATTTTGACAAAGGCGTGCACTGGAAACTCTTGACGGAGAGGTGCTTACTCAGGTTTTTGCCCAGATTCATCCTTTCGGTTTTTGATGGTTCGTTGATGGAGAATATCTAGGACTTTAACATCCTAATTGGTTTTTGTTTCCTTCCTCTACCAGATATGTGGAATTCCCAAGGAACACAGGAAATCTAAGCCTTACCATAACCATGTATTCCTTTTCTACATCGTCGATGACCATATATGGTTCCGTAATTACTAGATTGTGGTTCCTTACAATGAATCAGAAAAATTGCAATGAGACTCTGATTTTTTTTGTGAGATTGTGTTAATTGACCTGTTAAAAAAAAAGAAAGGAGAATCGTAAATATGTGACGCATTTTTGAAAGTATTGTTCTCTTTGTGGATTTTTGTCATTTTTTGATTTTAATAAATGTTAAAAAATATAAAATAAATATTTTTAAATTTTTAGAAAAACCGAAAATTTCAAAAAAGAAATAAATATATATTCGATAATCGTTTTAAGAAAATATTTTGATTTTAAAAATATTTTTTTCACTATATCTACGAAATGTAGAATGTGTATTCTACAAATCGTAACAATTCTACGATTTTGTAAAATTTGTTTTTTGGTATTTTATCTATAATCTACCAAATTTAGAATCAATATTCTACCACTTGTTCTGCATTCTAGTGGGCCTATAGAATATATATTCTACAACTTATTTTGCTATCTACATATTTTGGAATACATATTCTGCATTTTTCTATACATTCTACTTTTTTGCAGAATAGAAGTTCGGCTATTTTGTCTTTGTTCTATGGAATGAAGAATATATATTCTACCAAGTAGTTAACAAAATCTAAGAAAATCTAGGATCAACCAAAATCTTTTAGAATATATTTTGTTCCCATTCTCTTTTATGTTATTTACCATTTTTCACGTTTTCTTTCTTCTCTTCCTCACAAAACATTTTCTTTTATATTTATACAACCTTTGTGTTTATTTTCTTCTTCTTCAAATATGTTGCATATGTATGTTTCATATGGTGTATGGAGATCGGATATCAATAAAGGGTGGACAAAAGTCAAAGATGACAAAGACACATTATTTTTCACTATTGCTTGCCTTATGAGTTATTGGTCCAAATGAAAACTAATAGAACTGCAAATAGAAAAGCATAGCAAACAAATGAATGCTAGCACTACAAGAAAACAAGGCTTTTACAACGGACAGAATTGATGTAAAATCGATGTAAAATAGGCTTTGGGACGGATTAGCGACGATTGCAAAATCGTCGTAATAAGATCGTCGTTAGTCGATATTCGTCGTAAATTCGTCGTAAATACTATGACGAATAATATTTGTCGTAAATCCGTCGTAAATATTCCGTCGTAATGTCGATGTAAGTTTTACATCGAGTTTACATCGAATTATATTTCGTTAGTATATCGTTGGTAAATCGATGTAAAATTACATCGATTTTACATCGAATTATAGATTTTTGGTATCGACAATCCGTCGTAAAGTCGTTGTAATAGATAGATGTAAATTCGTTGGTAAAGCGATGTAAAAATTATTCGATGTAAATTCGTCGTAAATATTAGATCGATGTAAATTCGATGTAAATTCTTATTCGATGTATTATATATATTTATTTTTTTAATAATTAAAATTATAAATTAATAATAAATAATAAAATTATAATTATAAATTATCAATTATCAATTAATAAAATGATAATTATAAATTAAAATTTTATAAATAAATTCAAAATATAAAATAAAATTTAAATTACAAAATACTAAATATCTCTTCTAGGTGAAACACCTAAATCACCAAAAAGTTCCTCGTCCGATCTCCGCTCCAAATCCGCTCACCGTTGCGCGAGCTCTTCACTCGTGCCCGATGTCGATCCTTGCTGCTGCCTCATTGCGGTCGCCAATGTGGGGTTAGTCGCGGCTATAATATCAAAGAGAGAGTTGTATCCTTGGATTGTCTTATCGTATCATTGGATCTTCTCATCGTATACCAACTGCTTCGCCCGCAGAGTGTTGATCTCGGAGTGGGCGGTGTTTAACTAGTTCCGCAACTGAACCGGATCGTCCAAAGGATGAGTTGAGTAAGACGAGGCGACGACACTATCTCGGATCAATCCCATCCCTAAAACCCTGCCCTTTTTCTTCGGGGCAACCTAAAAAAAAGAAACGTTAAATTTATTACAAAATCATTCGGTAATATTAAAATTTGATTATTATTACCTCTTCGTATATCTCGTCCATATGGGCTGTCGTCAAAGCCGCAGTGGATTGGACCGAGTTACCGCCAGGTGATAGCTGCTGAGAGAGCTGAGTTTGACGGTCGGCGATCTTCTCCATAGTGTCATTGTAGACCTTCTCTGCTCGAGGATTCACAAAAGAACCATCTTTCTTTTTGTGAGTTTCCTCAAAAACTCTGGTCATTGGAGGAAGTTCTCCTCCGTTAGCCTAACAAAATGACATTCAAAAATAAAAATTGAACGGTAAATAGTTAATTTTAATTAATAACAAAATCAGAAAAATTGAAATTAACCAAAAAAATCTTACCAATTCAAGGCGTCTTTTCGCAAAAGACGTTTGACCCGATGTATGTGGGAGAACCGCCGGAAGACCGTCTGGACCAACAGTGTTCCGAGAAGCCGAAAACTTGGCGGCCACTTCCTGCGAATGCGGATTTATCCAGTAGGTCTTCAAGCCATTCCAAACTTCGGAAGCCATGTATGAGGGCTTCGCCATATCACCATTAACCTCCCACTTCCTCTTCTAATCGGAGACGGTATTGTTGAGCCGAAGTTTTGCCTTCTCTTTAAACTGCGTCTTCACCATCTCGTTGATCCCAATGTCCCAATGCCATTTTTGCTATAAAAAAAGTAAAATAAAATTAGAAATGATTAAAAATAGATATAATTAATTCGATAAAAATAAATAATTTAAAAGAAAAAAAATTACTGCGAAACATTTGAACCACGTTTCGACAACGTCGTCCAGAACCGCAGTCCAATTGCGGTGAGGCTCCAGGAAATATGATTTAATGGTCTCAGACACACTCCGTCCGACTTTGTTATCTTCCTTAAACCTGAGAAAAAAACTATAATTTATTAGTAAAAAAAATAATCTAAAATAAAAATTTATTAAAATATATTTACGTACCAAAAAGTGTTCGGCGTCCGTCGCGGATCTAACCGGGGTAAGGCATCATGACCCGGCGCACACAAAAAATCTTCGATCGTGTATTCCGCATACAACATAGGGGGTCGAGGTGCTGCTGCAGGTACAGCTGGCGGCGGCGGCGCTGGTGCGGAATCATGAGAATCCGGAACCGCGGATGGTGTGGCAGAAGAAGACGGACCCTCCGAATTAGCACTCGGTCCAGTCCCCGGAGTCAGAAACTGGCGATAATGTGTCTTACGTGGCCCCATATATCTAAAACAAAATTAAATAAAATTAATTAATAACAAAATCATATAATTCTAATCATATTTAATATCAATCCTATCTAATAATTACAATCATATCTAATAATTACAATCCTATCTAATAAATTACAATCCTATTAATTATCTAATTCAAATCTAATAATTAATTATCTAATTCTAATCTATTAATTATCTAATTCTAATCTAATTTAATTACTAAAAAAAAAACATACCTTGAGAGAGATTGTAGAGAGAGAGAGAGAGAGATTTGCGAGATTATGAAGAAGGAAGGAAAATCTGGGGTTGTTTATATAGATTTTGTAACCATCGTAATTCTTCAGTGTCTCTCTCCCATGTTATAAGTTAATAAAAAAAAAAAAAAAACATAAAAAGATGAGATGATTTTCTCATAAGTAGAGGGTTGGAAATGTTTCCAGCGATCTCATTATTCTACTTGGTGAGGGATGATCACACAGAGGATTGGAAGCGAGGCTAGGATTTTCCTATGATGTCATTATTCGCCTACACCCTTTGATACATTGAGAGGGAAGAACCGGGGATTCGGTGGCAAACACCATCAATACTCGCGTCTCATACCTTGACGTGTATATGCGAATCTATAAAAAAAAACAAAAAAGAGAACAAAATAAGAAATAAGTCTGGGGGAGAGAAAGTGATACAAAAAATGTGAAATTGGGTGGTTCCTTGTCATGATATTGTATGAGAAAGAATCTAGAAGGTTCTTGGTATTAATCACAGCGATGAAACTGGCGATGATGGGTTTAATTGAACGATGCTGCGAGATAATGTGTGTAGTCTGTGGAAGCTGTGAATGCCTAAGGAGAAGTACATGGTGGTTAGTCTTGGAACTGGCTAGGTGACATTTGGGTGCTTGGGAAAAGGGTCATTGCAATGTTTCAAGAACATGTGAGTCTCCGTTGTTTTCAAACCTCTTTCTCTGGTTTAGTCTTCTATTTGCTTGAGGGCAAGCAAATGCTAAGTCTGGGGGAGTTGATATATCATGGTTTTTACCCATTTTAAGTCATGGTATAAGTCCGTTTTATAGAGTCTTTCTACTATTTTGTAGTGTTTTATAGTCTTTTACAGGTTTTAGCACGTTTGGAGCATAATTGGAGATATTGGAGCTTTCTGGAGCATTTTGGAGCAAAACAGAAGTTCGTGTAGCTGAGTACCCGATTTGAAGCCCTTATATCGACCGACACCACCTGGTGTCGATCGATACTGACACCATGAAGGAAGGAAGCGCGTCATTGTCCGAGTATCGATCGATACCACTCATGGTATTGGTCGATACCGTCGACCATGGGGAAGGAAACGCGACTTTTATGAAGAGTTGAAGAATTGCAAAATTGCCCAGAAGACTTTATTATTTATTAGGTTAATTAGTTAATTAGTTCTTCATCATATGTTGTTCCCATAGCTAATTCTAGGTTGACGAATCTAGAACTTAGATCTTAGGATAATTGATTAGGCACGAGAGTGCGATTAATTACCTGATAGAACTTAGGGTGAGCAAAATAACTATTCGCAAAGAGATTTGGTTTAGTTGTTTTGTGAACAAATCAAACTTGAAATAAACGCTGGTTTAGACTTTAGGATTCGCAAAGAGATTTGGAATTATATGATTTAGACTTAGATAGTTTTCGCAACGAGAGTTGGTTAGCTATACTTTAGTGATTTGAGTTCAAGAACCGCGCTAAATCTGAATCATGTTAGTTAGTTTATCTACATTTATTGAATTTCCTGAGAAATACCCTGAGCCTATCTCCTTTCCAATTGATTCACAACTTGTTTAATTTACGCACTTGCATTTAATTTCATTGTTTGGTTTAGCTTAATTCGGATCTATATAATCTATTGCGTGAATTCTGGAGTTCTTGTGTTCGACCCCTACATATACTACAACAACTGTTTTAGTACTATTAGGGTATTAATTTGAGCATATCACTTGGGTCGGTACAAGTGGGTCGGTATTAATCTCTGAGCATAACTCCTTTGGGCGCCAGACGGACACGTCCCCGCTAACTCTGATGTATCTTTCGAACCACCGCTCTGAATGACTTCAAACTACCTCCAGAAGACAGCTAACTCAATTATCTACAACTTCTATGAAGAATTCCGAAGCTAACGCCGAACGTAAGTTGTTCATTTGGCATGATCTTTGAGTGACTTCGGCTGGTTTCGATGAGGACAGATTGGGTTTTGTACCGATCGGGTCTGGGTCGGTATGGGAAGTGAAGCTGGGTCGGTACTACTCTCTGCCCCAGTACCTAGCAAGTGTACCTCCCCAGGGCAGGTCGGTACTGGATTTACTTGTGCCGATTGGTGGTACCGACCTAGAGCCGGTCGGCGTTATCTCGCGGCCAGTCGGACATACCCTTAGTACAATCGCCGTATCTCCTGGGATCCTCATCCGAATGATGTCAAATCACATCCAGTAGATAGATAAGTCATATGGCTACAACTTTCATGAAAATCATTGAGGCTGAATCTGACCGGAACCCCTTCGTTCTGCTGGTACAAATGGGTTAGTCTGCACTGCCGTGTTTGCGCCGAGCTGTAGTGCCGACTGGGAGTGGGTCGGTACTAATCATCTTCAAGATTCATGCCAAGTTGATCTGGGTCGATATTGAGAAGAGCTTCTGGTCGGTACTGGTTCATGTTGTAGTACCGACCCAGTTGTACCGACCTAGGGCCGGTCGGCGTTGATCGTTAGTTCCTCGCCAGACGGATATACCTTTGGTACAACCGCCATATCTCCTGGAATACAAGTTCGAATGGCCTCAGACATCTCCAGGTGACAGCTAACTCATTGGGCTACAACTTTCATGAATGCCATTGAAGCTGAATCGGATCGTCTGCCAGTTCTTTCAGACGCTTTGGAATGATCCTTGCATCCTATTTTGCTCCATTACTCCAAACACCTCCAAAATGTCTCCAAACACCTAGAAAACACTCAAAATGAATGCAAGACTCACTAGGACCTAATGCAAACTAACTAAACCC
Source organism: Eutrema heterophyllum (assembly GCA_002933915.1). NCBI lineage: Eukaryota > Viridiplantae > Streptophyta > Magnoliopsida > Brassicales > Brassicaceae > Eutrema > Eutrema heterophyllum. The sequence continues at coordinate 262,215 of PKMM01048704.1, read as the reverse complement.
TAATTTAGACTAAAACACTAAGAAAACTATGAGAAACACATGTATGAGACCTAAAACACTAAGCTAGATGCATGCTAAAACGGGTAAAATATAAGGATATCAAAACTCTTTTTGCCTCTCTCTTCTCAATTTCATCTTCATCATATACTCCTCTTATTGTTCATCTTGGTTTATTTTTGGAGTGAACTCTTTTTGATGTTTTTGGTTTGTATTTAATGCAAATAATTAGATTAATCGTTGTTACTTTGATATTGTAAGGAAATATTAAATCAAATAGTCAAATCAACACGGTAATAATTGAATCAATGCTATTTAAAAAAAATTGAAATTAAGGTAATTAAAATCGATATGATAGTGGCAATCAATTTCTCATTTTTCTTGAACTCTTAATCTTCATCTTCATCATATATACTCATTCATTCTCGCCTCTCCACTCTCATCTCGTCTTCATCTTCATCATATTCTCTATATGTTCATCTTTGTCATGGCTGAACAAAGTACCAGTTAGAGGCGATCTTCGGTGGGTTGAAGGCACTGCTGAAGGACCCTCAACCATACTTTATTGCGGGTCTGTCGATGGTGACATGTACCATTGGAATGCAACCTTAATGGGACCCTCTGGGAGTCCCTATGAAGGAGGTCTGGTTCTATGATATTTGCATATTTTAACTCTTTTTAACGTACTTTTCATTTGGCTTTTGTGTCTTTTGCATGCATTTTTGTAGCTTGTCCTTAATATTCCATCAACTTAGTCATTAGTCGGTTTAGAATAGGTCCTAGTGAGTCTTGCATTGTTTGGAGTGTTTCTAGGTGCTTATGGAAGCATTGAGGAGTTTAGAGATGATGGCATTTGGATCAAGAGCAAAGGAAATCGCCAAAGGAAGAGAAGTACAAGGAGAAGAGGAAAACAGAAGCCATTTCGGGGTCCTGCATCGGCATGATGCATACCGAAATGACTTCTGTTTAAAAACAGAAGTCATTTCGGGATCTTGCATCGGTGTGATGCACACCGACGCCAGTAGAGAAGAAGAGACAGGAGAATCCTCGGGGAGCCACATCGGTATGGTGCATACCGATGCGATCTTGCCGGAGCATTCGGCTAACTCACATCGGTGTCGTGCATCGGGCAACAACACACCGATGCAGCTTCCCTCAGACGAGACAGGAGAACCCTCGGGGTGCCACATCGGCGAGATGCATACCGACGCGACTCCTCCGACAGTTTGGCTACTTCACATCGGGGTGCTGCATCGGCCAGATGCACCCTGATGTGACTCATGCGACAAAACTTTGTATAAATTATTAGAAACCTAATTATGCATCTATCTTGTTTTTGACTTTGTAAAACTCGACTTTAGAGAGAAAAAGGGGGATTGTAAGAGATTCTTGAGTGATTTATGCAAGTTCTTGTTTAATTCTATCATCTATCTATCTTCTTATCATCTTCAATTAATCTAAACACTTCCTTTATAGGATTTGTGGAGATAAACATGAGTTGTGAGTAGTTTTCTAGAATTCTAGGGTGAAGTAGATTTAGGTAATTCTAGGGTGAATCAATGATGTTAGGGCCTAGATGAACAATAATCCTTCCTTGTTTAGTGTTCTTAATGCTAAATTGACCTTGATCTAGTTGATTTAGAACATAGAGAATTTCACGCCCGGAAGGTGTTCGATGAAATTCCCCTATGAACTAATCAAGGGATTTTACATTCTTAGCATATGGAAATAGTTGTCTAAGGTGTTAATTGACCAAATGATCTTGTTTTTAATGCTTGTAAATTACTAAATCACAAATGGGAATTTGTTCTTGATTTGGTAAGTTGCAAAGTGGCTAATTCCAAGGAATTGGGTTAGTCTTGTTTAATGATTATAGTCTAAGGATTAGCATTACTTGAGTATATTGGCAACATTGTGAACCTCTAAAGTTACCAGCAATCGCATACTTCACCCTTGGATTCGTTTTTAGTATTGTTTTAAACCATAATTTGCGTTTTAGTTTGAGTTTCTATCTTTTGCTTTAGTTAAATAAAGCTTGCTTTCAATATCACTTAGGTTGTTAGAAAACCTCTTATTAGATTTCTTAGATTAAGAAGTTTTATGCATTCTTGGTGTTTAATCTTAACCCATTATGGATTGACATCTCAAGTACTACGATGACACGAGTATACTTGGATAATTGAACACGAAAGTATCCGTTATCAATTTGGCACCGTTGCCATTTGGGTTTAGCATTAATCATTAGGATTTTGATTCTTCTTGAGACTAAGTTTTATTTTTACTTTGTTACCTAATCTCTTTCGCTTTGTTTTCTCCTCTCCTCATACAGGTGCATGAACACGAGATCACGAGGTAGTGCAAACCTTGTTGAACGTGTTGACAACATCCGTGAGTTAGAAAGAGCAAATACAAGAGAAAGACAAGAACGAAGGCGTGCTCAACACATTGAAAGGTTGGGTATGGAGGCAGCTCAAGACCCTCCGATTGCAAACCAAGAAGCACCCGTTCATGGTGTTGGTCACCAAGGAGTTGGTGTGAACCGAGTTCCAATTCATCCACCACGGCCTCCAAGACCAATTGGAGCCGGTGATGCACCAAATACACATGATAACCGCCAAGGGATAGCTCCACTACCGTTTGAACACAATAACTTTGAGATCAAATCCGGCATTATCTCTATGGTGCAAAACAACAAGTTCCATGGGCTGGCCATGGAGGACCCATTAGATCACTTGGATCAATTCGATCGCATTTGTGGTATGACGAAGATCAATGGAGTCTCGAAAGATGGTTTCAAGTTGCGCTTGTTCCCATTCTCGCTTGGAGACAAGGCACATCAATGGGAAAAGAATCTTCCACAAGATTCAATCAAAACTTGGGACCAATGCTTTTCTTGCAAAGTTTTTCTCCACCACAAGAACATCAAGGCTTCAAAATGAGATATCAAGCTTCACTCAAAGGGGAAACGAGAGTTTTAGTGAGGCTTGGGAACGCTTCAAAGGATTCACCATGCAATGTCCTCACCACGGTTTCTCGGACGAGTCTCTACTTAGCACTCTTTACCGCAGTGTCCTTCCCAAATTTTGTATGCTACTTGATACCGCGAGTAATGGAAATTTCTTGGGAAAAGAACAATTGGTGGAAAACTTGGCACAAAGCGATGGTAATTATGGAGAAGACTATGATAGATCTTTGAGGGGCGGTGGAGAGTTTGATGATCAAAAGACGAGAAGGGACATCAAAGCTTTAAACGACAAGATGGATAAGCTTATCCAAGCTTCACAATCAACCGTAAACTATGTTGGTGATTATGATGAAAACCAAAACTATCAAGAAGGCGTTGATGGCGATAATAAGCAAGAGGAAGTCACTTATGTGGGTGGTCAAGGAGGATACCAACGAGGTTTCAACCCAAACTATAGGAATCACCCAAATTTTTCCTATAGAAGCAACAATGTGGCAAATCCTCAAGACCAAGTGTATCCTCAACACAACACTCAAGGTCAAGGCTTTCAACAAAAGAACTTCATCCCTTCCAACCAACAAAGACCATTTGTCCCAAGGAACAACTTTCAAGGAAACCAAGGTGGGTTTCAACCAAAGCAAAAATCTACACCACTCGGTTTTGTGCAACAAGGACAAGCGAGCAACACAACGTCTCAAGACAACGAGATGAAGAACATGCTTCAACAACTCTTACAAGGCCAAGCTCAAGGAGCCATGGACTTGAGTAAGAAAATGGCGGAAATCCACAACAAGGTGGACTGTTCTTACAATGACATCAACTCCAAATTTGAGGCATTGTCATCTAGATTCAACAAAATGGAAGGCAAAGGTGCTTCATCTTCATCGCGACCACAAGGAACTTTACCGGGAAAACCCGAAGCTAATCCAAAGGAATTTTGCAACGCTATTACATTGCGTAATGGAAAAGAGCTTCCCTCACGAGAGCTTCCATCTACTCTCAACGAGGACATTGAGAACCAAAGTGGGGAGGTGGTCATTGAGAATAAAGAGAATGTGGGTGCAGAAGATGCTGTTTTGGGTAAAGCTAAAGAAACAAGGATTGTAGAAAACAAACCCACGGGAACACCTACAAAGAAGAAGACTACCTTTGTCCCGCCACCTTATGAGCCCAAGCTTCCTTTCCTGGGCTGCTTCAAGAAGCAACTCATGGAGAAATATAAGGCGATTTTTGATGAGCAAATGGACAATGTCCAAGTGACTATGCTCTTGGTTGATGCTTTCTTGTTAGTCCCACAATACAACAAATTTCTCAAAGACGCAATCAAGGATAGAACCAAGGATGTAGAAGGAATGGTTGTTCTTTCCCATGAGTGTAGCGCCATAATTCAAAGGAAAGTTGTACCCAAGAAGTTGGGAGATCCCGGAAGTTTTACTCTTCCTTGTGCTCTTGGGCCGCTAGCGTTCAAACATTGCTTGTGTGATCTTGGAGCAAGTGTGAGTTTGATGCCTTTCTCGGTGGCAAAACGTCTTGGCTTCACCGTCTACAAAACTTGTAGAATTTCTCTCTTGCTAGCGGATAGGTCAGTACGACACCCAATTGGAATGCTTTGGATGATATTAAAGGAATTTCCTCTTCTCTATGTACACACCGAATCCATCTAGAAGATGAGTCTATGAGCTCTATTAAACATCAAAGACGGTTAAACCCAAATTTGAAAGAAGTGGTTAAGAAGGAGATTCTTAAACTTCTAGATGCAGGGATAATTTATCTCATTTCGGATAGTACATGGGTATCACCGGTTCATGTGGTTCCCAAAAAGGGTGGGATAACGGTTATAAGAAATGAAAAAGATGAATTGATTCCCACTAGAACTATAACCGGCCATAGAGTGTGTATCGATTATTGAAAACTTAACTCCGCCACTAGAAAAGATCATTTCCATGTACCCTTTATTGATCAAATGCTTGAATGACTTGCAAATCATCCATATTATTGCTTTCTATATGGGTACTCAATATTCTTTCAAATCCCGATTCACCCTAATGATCAAGAGAAGACGACATTTACATGTCCTTATGGTACATTTGCTTATCGAAGGATGCCATTTGGGCTTTGTAACGCACCAGCAACCTTTCAAAGGTGCATGATGTCGATCTTCTCGGATTTAATCGAAGATATGGTTGAGGTGTTTATGGATGATTTTTCTGTGTATGGTGCCTCGTTTGCTTCGTGTTTGTTAAATCTTTGCAAGGTACTCACTAGGTGCGATGAAACAAATGTCGTCTTGAATTGGGAGAAGTGCCATTTCATGGTGCGAGAAGGCATTGTCCTCGGGCATAAGATCTCGGAAAAAAGGATTGAGGTAGACAAAGCAAAGATCAAAGTGATGATGGGATTGGAACCGCCAACCACGGTGAAGGGCATTCGAAGATTTTTGGGTCATGCTGGGTTCTATAGACGATTCATCAAAGACTTCTCAAGGATAGCAAGACCCCTCACAAGGCTTCTTTGCAAGGAAATAGAGTTCAATTTCGATGGAGAATGCCTTGGAGCGTTTTTAGAAATCAAGAAAGCTCTTGTGCGTGCTCCAATTGTGTAAGCACCGGATTGGGATCTTCCGTTCGAAATCATGTGCGATGCTAGTGACTTTGCGGTTGGTGCGGTTTTGGGTCAAAAGAAGGACAAGAAGATACATGTCATCTACTATACTAGTAGAACCTTGGATGACGCTCAAACGAGATATGCAACCACGGAAAATGAGCTCTTAGCGGTGGTTTATGCTTTTGAGAAGTTTCGCTCCTATTTGGTGGGGTCCAAGATCGTGGTGTACACGAATCATGCCGCCTTGAGACACTTGATATCAAAGAAAGATGCCAAGCCAAGGCTTATAAGGTGGATCCTCCTTCTCCAAGAGTTTAACATGGAGATCAAAGACAAGAAGGGTATTGAAAACGGAGTAGCAGACCACTTATCGAGATTGAGAGTTGAGGAGACAATTCCCATCGATGACTCTCTTCCCAAGGAACATCTCATGATTGTTGGGATGTTGAAGAAAAGCTATCATGCGGGTTTGAAACTAGAGGAGGTCAAGAGTTTGAGTGATCCCGGTTTGCCGTGGTATGCTGATTTTGTGAACTACTTAGCTTGCGGGAAGGAACCACCAAACTTGGACAGCTACAACAAAAAGAAGTTCTTTAGAGATGTAACCCATTTCTATTGGGACGAGCCTTATCTCTACAAGAGATGCTCGGACAGTCTTTACCGGAGGTGCCTCCCGGAAGAAGAAGTGAATGGAGTGCTATATCATTGTCATGGCTCGGTTTATGGAGGACATTTTGCTTCCTTCAAAACCGCAACAAAGGTGCTTCAATCCGGATTATGGTGGCCAAACTTGTTCAAAGACGCTCACACCTACGTTTCATCATGCGATGCTTGCCAACGGAAGGGGAACATAAGTAGAAGGGATGAGATGCCCCAAAACCCCTCTTGGAAGTTGAAGTGTTCGATGTATGGGGAATTGACTTCATGGGACCATTTCCCTCTTCTTATGGCAACCAATACATGCATCTTGGTAAAGTTTGATTACGTCTCCAAGTGGGTTAAGGCGATTGCTAGCCCGACGAACGATGCAAGGGTGGTTCTAAAACTCTTCAAATCAATCATTTTCCCGAGGTTTGAGGTACCAAGAGTGGTGATAAGCGATGGGGGGGAGCCATTTCATCAATAAGGTGTTTGAGAGCTTGCTCAAGAAGCATGGAGTGAAACACAAAGTCGCCATGCCTTATCACCCTCAACCGAGCGGGCAAGTAGAGGTTTCAAACCGCCAAATCAAGGCGATATTGGAGAAAACCGTGAGTAGTTTGAGGAAAGATTGGGCCAAGAAGCTAGACGATGCTTTGTGGGCATACCGAACTGCATTCAAGACACCAATTGGGACTACACCGTTCAACTTACTCTATGGGAATTCATGTCATTTGCCCGTTGAGTTAGAGTACAAAGCATTGTGGGCAGTCAAGTTGCTGAACTTTGACATTAAGACGGCCGCGGAAAGACGTCTTATCCAATTACATGAGCTAGATGAAATCCGTCTCGATGCCTATGATAGCTCAAAGATCTATAAGGAACGGACGAAGGCGTTCCATGACAAGAAGATTGCCAAGAAAGGCTTCAAAGTTGGAGACCAAGTGCTGCTTTACAACTCCCGGTTGAAGCTGTTTCCCGGGAAACTGAAATCGAGATGGTCGGGACCGTTCAAGGTCAAGGAGGTACAGCCTTATGGCGCGGTGACGCTATGGAACAACACCGGTGGGGAATTCACAGTTAATGGGCACAGACTCAAACCGTATTCAGCATCAGAATTCATTGAAGAAGGGACCTTGGTTCCTCTCTCGAGCCCATCACTCGTCTAAACGGGTACCTAACGTCAAGCTCAGTAACGTTAAACAAGTGCACTTGGGAGGCAATCCCATGTTTACCCTTGTAAATATTTGATTTTAGTTTCTTTCTAGTTCCTTTTTATGTTTTTGTTTCATGGTTTTAGGTCTTGTGGGTTCAACTTGGATCAAGAAGGAGGAAAAAGATTCCAAGGAAACAACAGAAACCACATCGGTATGGTGCATCGGGGTGCTGCATCGGTGTACTGCACCCCGACATCAACCCCCAAAGCTTCACAGGAGAATCCTCAGTTTGATGCATCGGTATAAGGCATACCGATGTGATTCCTCCGAAGAAAAAATTCGACCCACGTCGGCATGGTGCGTCGGTCTACTACACGCCGATGTGATTTCCCAGAAATCCAACAAGAGAATCCTCGGTTTCGTGCATCGGTGAGGTGTATACCGATGTGATTTCTCCGGAGAAAACATTCGACCCGCGTCGGTATGGTGCATCGGGGTGCTTCATAGCGAAATGATTTCTGTTTAAAAACAGAAGTCATTTCGGGGTGTTGTATCGGTGTTCTGCACCCCGATGTGACCCCCGAGAAAATCCAACAGGAGAATCCTCGGTGTCCCGCGTCGGCATAGTGCACACCGATGTGGCTTGGCCCAGGTATGTCAACCTTCTCATGCGCGTTGACTCGGTTTGGAAAGGTCCGGTTTACTCGATTTTGACCGGTTTAACACGATTTTTGACCAATCCAAACCGGGTTTGACCCCCTTTGACCGAAAAAAAAACTCTCTCTCTTCTTTCTCCTTTGGTCGCGAAACTCTTCTTCTTCTTTCTCCTCACTTGCGATTTTTCTCAAAAAAATTTAACAAGTTTTCTCTCAATTCTCAACTAATTTTCGTGATTCAAAAACCCATGTGCTCGATTTCTTGCGTTATTTATCATCCTCATATCAATTTCGACCCCCATTCATCAACAAGGTATGCTCTCTCTTACCCATGGCAAATCCATGTTTTTCACAAAATTTGAAATTGTTAAAAATGCTTGAGTGAGACTCGATTTTAGTTAGGAATGCTTTGGTTTGATTACTTGTTGTATGGGCTGTCGATTTCGTGAGCAAATTTGGAAGAATCGTGGTGAAAATTTGAAATTTTGATACCTAGGGTTCATGAGCGTGAATAGTGACGAAAATCCAAAAATTTTGGGGAAATTGCTTGATTGTTGGAGATCTTATTAGCAATTGCATGCCTTAGCTATTCTTGGAAGATGTCATAAGGATTTGGCGTGTCACATTGGCAAATTTGTGAAATTGGTCATCATGATTCAAAATTTTATTAGAAATTTTGCAAACTTTGGCTAATTGTGATTTCTTTCTCTCCTAAAGGCACAATGACTCGCACCAAGGATCAACAAAACCTCGAACAACCAGCACATGCTCCTCGTAAAGAAACGGGAAAAGGAACTACCTCAAGAGCTCAAAAGGAGAAAGCTAAAGGGAAAAAGGTTTCATCGCAAAAAGAAGTCGTTGCAAATGAAAGCGGAAGCGAGAGTGGAAGTGACCGGCCTGAGATTCAAAAGAAGAAAGCCTCTAAACCAAAAGAAAAACCGCCAACATATTCAGAGCTTTACAAGAAGTTCATGGGAGTTGGTTTCAAGGTGACTAAGTACCCGAACCACGTCCTACTCGGAGAACTCGGAATCCAAGATGATGTTAGACTCCTCTGTAAGAACATGGGTCTCGAGAAGTTTTTCGACATGGCGTTCCCCGCCTACCAAATTGCCACGTGCCAGTTTTTTGCTTCCTTGTCCGCCACCTTCTACAAGTATGGGAAGCCTCTCGATAACAAAAACCACGGGTTTATCGAGTTCCGGGTTTATCGCACGCACTACAAGATGATATTCCGAGAATTGGGTGCACTATTTGGGTTTTCAGTAGAAGGGACATCAGAGGCTAAATACTTATTCTTCCCCCTAGATGAACTCGAGAACTTGTGGAAAACCATTGGGAGTGGTGCTTTCAAACCAGGAGAATCGAAAGGAGCTCTCATTCGTCATCCCGCCCTTCGCTATGCACACAAGATGCTTGCTCATACACTATTTGCTAGGCGCGAAACAGGCATGGTTCTCGAAGATGAGTTGGGATTGTTGGACATCGGGTAAGTACCGCTTCTTGTCACTTTCTCGAATGGGGATAGAGTAAGAGAAGAGTCTTATAGGCCAAACCTAGCCTCGGTCTTTGTCCGGTACCTCCTTCACTACAAGGATTGGGTGTGGACATCAACAGATAAGACCCCACAATTGAGCGTGGGCGGGATTATCACTCCTATATTGGAAGCTTGTGGAATCAATGCGGGATCGGTCAAAGAAGGGAAAAAAGTTGGGCTCACAGCTGGAATAGAACGTATAGACGCATTCTACCTCAACAAAGCACGTTTTCTAGGAGGAAAGATTGGTAGTTCTTATGCCTACAGGTTCGAGCTCGACATAAAGGACGTGGTGAAGATTATGCTACCAAATCAAGCTCTCACCACGGTTCATGAACGGCGCAACATAGCATTCTCCCCGACTAGTGACCAGTTCTATAACCCCGCCATTCACCCAACACTTGAAGCCATTCGCAAACCGGGGACACGTGGAACAAGGTCTTCAGCGCGTACAAATGAAGGCTCAACTAATGCTGGTGATGAAGTTGAACCCCAAGGCACAACGAGCCCCGTTTATGGAAGTGAGCGCTATTACTTCTAACCGTACGGTGAACCCATTATCGACACCGCTTCACGCCAAGAGCATCAACAAATCAAACTCCTTCAACGGTGGAACAAATGGCAAGATAAGGCCATAAGGAAGTTGGTAAAGACGGTAAAGGGAATGAAGAGCCAAGCCAAGGATATGAAGAAGCAAATCAAGGAGCTAACGGCAAAGGTTACCGGAGCGAGCTCGTCTCACGGTCAAGAAGTGCAAACTGAAAACGAAGGGACTGGTGAGAACGACATGAATGTCGAGAGGCGCCACTCTTTCCATGGAAACACGGAGACCCATATCAATGACGAGCAACCACACACTTCTTCCCATGAGCGGCGTAGAAGGAAGAGGAGAGCGGTGAGATCACCAACGCCGTGCTCGAGCAACATGTCCTACTCAATGGACACATCCTCCTCGGTCAAATTAGAAAAGGTAACACTCTATCTTTGTAAATATGTTTTTTTTATTGTTTGCATTTTTCTTAGTTTTTCTTATTTTGGTACTTTCCACGGATTTTCTTATACACCGAGACGGTGTTAAGTAAGTTCGGGGGAGGTACCCGTTGCTAATCTTGTGTTTTGTTTTGTTTTATTTTTCTTGAGTCTCATGCATCCATATATTGCATAGAAAAAACCAAAAAAAAAAAATAGAAAAATTTGAAAAAAAAATACAAAAAGAAGTCATATAGTTTTTGCATTGCATTTTTCTTTCTAATTTTTAGGATTGAGTCTATAAGCATTTAGGAACACATTGCATATGCATAGGGAGCAATGATAGAAACAAAAGCTTAGCATTTCATTCAATGTGATGGCCTTGCTAATCATACCATATTGCTTGAACATCTCTTGAAAAACTTCGAGCTTTGAACTCTCCTCTTGAAACTTATTGTCTTGTTGGTGTTTGCTTGATTTGAAACCAACTCATTAACTATTGGACTTAATTGAACTTAATTCTCTCACTTATGGGCTTGTGTATGCTTAACCATGGTCACCTAAAAACATCCAAGTCATCTTTGCATTGATATCTACCACTCTTGTTGACTTGGTTGGCCATTTTCACTTATGAATGGTTTCCCCACCTTTAAACCCAACCATTTCTTTCCGCCCTTGATGATTTTGTGAGTGAGGCCTTTTTCCTTGATAGTACTACACTTGTAAAATCTTGTAAGTATCGAAAACGACAAAGGATAGCTTCCATTCGCTAGGTTTGTTGTTCTTGGGAATTTGGCTAGTGATTAGGGATTGAGAATGGTGTTAAGAGTTATTGGTGTTTGGGGAATGAGAAGGAATGAAAGAAAAGAAAGGTCATGGTTTGAGAAAGTTGATTCCTAAAAAAATAAGCATAAATTTTCAATTCTAGCTTGATAAGAAAAAGAAACTCCCCCTAGAAAATAAAGAAAAGATAAATGAAAAAGAAAGGGAAAGGAGTAGTGACAAAAGAAAAGAAAAAGAATCGAAAGAGAGAAAAGAATTTTCTAAGAAGTGATTTGAAAAGAGAAATGATCAAAAGGGTAGAGGTTTGACTTGGTAGAAGAAGATGGAAACACTTGGGTAGAAATAATGATTTAGATACTCAAAGCTTAGGGAAGGGTAGGACAATGGAAGTAAATACTTTGTATGTGTTAATTGTTCCGATCTTCCTTGCTTTTGCGAAGTGTTTGTACTCCATTTTTGTAGAGTTAACCACCAAATCGATCTCTTTTGCATATTGCTAAATCTTTCTCTTGTTCAACCGATTGGTCTAAAGATCACTTGCCCATTTGTGAGACCGCGCTTTGAAATGAATAATTGAATGTGAGAGTTGGTTGATATGACGGTAATCGGATGCTTGACTTTGAGTGTAGAGAATAAAATTTGGAGTTGTGATAAGCCTAGAGAAGTTAGAGTGATTAGGAAATATGTTCTTGCAATATGTTATCATTTTCTAAGGACATCATGGTGAATGCTTTGCTAGCTTCTTTTGATTTGAGCTCCCGCCTTGAAACCTCTTCTCCGACTTGTTTATTTTATTTGCTTGAGGGCAAGCAAAAGGCAAGTTCGGGGGAGTTGATATTTGCATATTTTAATTTTTTGTAACGTACTTTTCATTTGGCTTTTGTGTCTTTTGCATGCATTTTTGTAGCTTTTCCTTAACATTCCATCAACTTAGAGTCATTAGTCGGTTTAGAATAGGTCCTAGTGAGTCTTGCATTGTTTGGAGTGTTTCTAGGTGCTTATGGAAGCATTGAGGAGTTTGGAGATGATGGCATTTGGATCAAGAGCAAAGGAAATCGCCAAAGAAAGAGAAGTACAAGGAGAAGAGGAAAACAGAAGCCATTTCGGGGTCCTGCATCGACATGATGCATACCAAAATGACTTCTGTTTTTAAACAGAAGTCATTTCGGGATCTTACATCTGTGTGATGCACACCGACGCCAGTAAAGAAGAAGAGACAGGAGAATCTTCGGGGAGCCACATCGGTATGGTGCATACCGATGAGATCTTGCCAGACCATTCGGCTAACTCACATCGGTGTCGTGCATCGGGCAACAACACACCGATGCAGATTCCCTCAAACGAGACAGGAGAACCCTCGGGGTGCCACATCGGCGAGATGCATACCGACGCGACTCCTCCGACAGTTTGGCTACTTCACATCGGGGTGCTGCATCGGCCAGATGCACCCCGATGTGACTCATGCGACAAAACTTTGTATAAATTATTAGAAACCTAATTATGCATCTATCTTGTTTTTGACTTTGTAAAACTTGACTTTAGAGAGAAAAATGGGGATTGTAAGAGATTCTTGAGTGATTTATGCAAGTTCTTGTTTAATTCTATCATCTATCTATCTTCTTATCATCTTCCATTAATTTAAACACTTCATTTATGGGATTTGTGGAGATAAACATGGGTTGTGAGTAGTTTTCTAGAATTCTAGGGTGAAGTAGATTTAGGTAATTCTAGGGTGAATCAATGATGTTAGGGCCTAGATGAACAATAATCCTTCCTTTCTTAGTGTTCTTAATGCTAAATTGACATTGATCTAGTTGATTTAGAACATACGAAATTTCACGTCTGGAAGGTGTTCGATGAAATTACCCTATGAACTAATCAAGGGATTTTACATTCTTAGCATATGGAAATAGTTGTCTAAGGTGTTAATTGACCAAATGATATTGTTTTTAATGCTTGTAAATTACTAAATCACAAATGGGAATTTGTTCTTGATTTGGTAAGTTGCAAAGTGGCTAATTCCAAGGAATTGGGTTAGTCTTGTTTAATGATTATAGTCTAAGGATTAGCATTACTTGAGTATATTGACATCATTGTGAACCTCTAAAGTTACCAGCAATCGCATACTTCATCCTTGGATTCGTTTTTAGTATTGTCTTAAACCATAATTTGCGTTTTAGTTTGAGTTTCTATCTTTTGTTTCAGTTAAATAAAGCTTGCTTTCAATATCACTTAGGTTGTTAGAAAACCTCTTATTGAATTGCTTAGATTAAGAAGTTTTATGCATTCTTGGTGTTTAATCTTAACCCATTATGGATTGACATCTTAAGTACTACGATGACACAAGTATATTTGGATAATTGAACACGAAAGTATCCGTTATCATTTTCCTCGTCATTCGCTTCTCAACGGATTATCCGTTCAAACCCCCAAAGGTCTACTTCAAAACCAAGATTCTACCATCCGAACGTCAGCAAGATGGGTGCCATCTATCACTCGATGTTGATGCCAGATTCATGGTATGTGTCAACAACGATCTCGCAGATGCTGATGACCCTGTCCACGATGCTCATTCACCCGTTGGTGAATAAAATTGATGTTGTTACCGAGCAGGTTGCTCGGATGTACATCGAGGACAAAGACAACTACGATGAAACCGCTCGTAGTTGGACTCAAGTTTACGCCGAGTAATTTCCATGGCGTAATTTAATATTTTATGAATAATTTTATATTATTTTTTATTTTAAATTTATGTTTTTAATTTTAATGTAAGTTTTTTTTTTTGCATGTTAATTTCAGTTTTAATATTTTATATTTTAATCAACATTTATAGCAGTTAAATCAGCATTTACAGTGGTTAAATAAAATCAATGCTATTTTGAATTAAAACATGATAATAAGAGAAAGTGGTGGTAGTTATACCGGTCTTATATTGTCAAATCAACATTTACTTCGGGTAAATAAAATCGAAAGTGTTGGTAGTTGTAAAAATATGAAATTAAAGTAAATAAAATTGAAAGTGTTGGTAGTTGTACCGGTCTTACAGTGTAATATTAATGCAAATCAAATCAGCATTTAAATTAGAGTTTAGAGAAAGAGCGGCAATCAATTTTTTCGTCTTCCCGAGGGTTTGAACTGTCATCGACAGTCACCTTTTCGGTTTTTCGAATGAGATTACTAGCACCGCCTCTTCTTAAATACTCATCGCCTCTCGCCTCTCATATCATATTATCATCTGTTTGCAACTCTCTCCTCTCATCTCATCTAACCCTCTTTTTATTTTTTCATTATGGCGAGGCAAAACCAAAGTCGCAGGTGGATCGAACGGTCTTTGAAGGCACTGCAGAAAGACCCGCAACCGTATTTCTCTGCGGGTCTGGTAGATGATGACATCTACCACTGGAAAACAACAATAACGGGACCCACTCAAACTCCCAATGAAGGGGGTCTATTTTTCGTCAGCATACGCTTCCCACCGGAATTTTTGTTCAAACCCCCCGAAGGTTCACTTCGAAACTCGGATCTTCCACCCCAACATCAGTGATAGAGGCGCCGTCTACCACCCGATGTTGTTGCCGGATTCCTGCCTTGCATCGATGACGGTCTCCCAGATGTCGATGGCGCTGTGCACGATGATCATTCACCCGATGCATTCGCACGTAGTTGGACTCAGTTGTACGCCATGGCGTTAATTTTTTTTTTTTTGTAATTGTCTTTTTTCTTTATTTTAAGTTGTTGTTAAAAAAAACTATATTATCTAATCTACTTCGTATTATCTTTACTGTCGTTTTTATTTAGCAACTTTTTTTTTAATTTAGATCAATATGTTAAGTTGTAGTTGTATTACTCCGTATTATTAGGTATAACTATTCGGATTGAAATATGTTAATTGTAGTTGTACTTCTCTGTATAATTGGATACAACTATTCGGATTGAAATATGATAAGTTGTAGTTGTACAACTCCGTATTATTAGGTATAACTATTCAGATTGAAATATGTTAAGTTGTAGTTGTACTACTCCGTATTATTAGGTATAACTATTTGGATTAAAATATGTTAAGTTGTAGTTATAATACTCTGTATTATTGGGTACAACTATTCAGATTGAAATATGTGAAGTTGTAGTTGTACTACTCCGTATTATTAGGTATAACCAACAACAAAATCAACAAGGAAAGCATATGAACACAAAAGCATAAGATTTAGTCATGCATAACAAAAACATAAGAAAATCATCATAAAAGAAACGTCATATTTATCATAACTACTTAAACAAGTAGATAATGAAACCTACCATAACCATGGCAAGAGCTGAGAGAACAACCATCACCTTCACTTTCTTATATAACCCATTTCGATGTTCGACATCCGAAGCATTAACAATTTCCTTAACAATTGTGTCACAAACAATCTCCTTAAGGTTGTGATAAGATTGAGAACATCCAAGAACCAACTCCTTCAACTCTTTAATCGATTCTTGGAGGTGGAATATCTCAGTCTCATGACACCTAACGTTGTTTAACATCGTTGGCGGATGAACAGATTCTCCATTGTCTCAGACTGTGGCATATCGAATCCGGTCGTCCAATTCCCCCATTTTGATCCTAAGGTCACAGAGCTCCTCCATGATTGCCACAACTCACCATTTGAAGAGATGGCATCCTCCATCATTGCCGCAAGTGTAGAATCTCCTTCCCGGATCCAACTCGGTGAAAGAAGTTTCAATGGTTGGTGCCGCACGACAATAACAACGAATCGAAATTCCATAATTCTCAGTGCGTCGAGGAGGAGGGCTCAAGCTTGATCTCTCGGACGGACTGTAACTATACGACATCCTAACAATGGCTGGAGAAATACTCACTTTCGATTTAATCCAGAAATCGCAAAATCGTGACAAATTTGGGGATTTGGGGAAAACCTAAATTGAAGAAATACTCCTCTCTTCGTCTTCTGTTTCGCGGGTACCTAATATTTGGGGATTTTGTGATTTTGGGGGGGGGGGNGGTGTGTTTGGGGGGGGGGGGGGGGGGGGGGGGGAAACCTAGAATTTGGCATTTGAGAATTTTTTGTATGGAGGGAATAGAATTTGGAATTTGGGAATACTTTAACATTATTTACTTAAACCAATTAACACATGGCGCAGTCATTTTTCAAGTGCGACCGCCAAAACCATATCTTCCAATAACACATGGACACATGGCAATTACGTGAATAAAAAATTCTGGGATTTCTCACATAGTTGTACCTAATATTGCAGTTTTACTCGCAAATAAATAGTTGTACTTTTGAGAATTTGATAATTTGGCATTTGATAATTTTTGTATTGGGGGGGAAATAAAATTTGGAATTTGGGAATACTTTAACATTATTTACTTAAACCAATTAACACATGGCACAGTCATTTTTCAAGTGCGACCGCCAAAACCATATAATCCAATAACACATGGACACATGGCAATTACGTGAATAAAAAATTCTGGGATTTCTCACATAGTTGTACCTAATATTGCAGTTTTACTCGCAAATAAATAGTTGTACTTTTGGGATTGTATCATGTAATTAGTAATACCATGTTTTAAATTAAATATTTTTGGTTGTACACTTGAATTATGGTAATAAAAGTATATTTCCAACGTGTTCATGAAAAAAAAATGTTATAAATCAATTTTTCGTATCTTTCGCTTCATAAGATGGTTAAGATTAACAAAGTGACCATAGAAGTATAATGTGTTTCATGGGAATTCTAGAATATGATCAAATGGTGTACAAAAATATTTTGCAAAACTACTAATTGTTAATAATAAGACGTAGCTCTGTAACATAGCAACTACTAAAACACATCAATTAGGTTTTTTTAAACTCGGTGAATGAGCATTTATAATTATGTATTTATAAGTAAATATGTTTATTTTCTATTTTTCTATTTTTAATGTTTAAGGAAAAAAAACACTGAACGAAAGGGTTCTGGCTCGAGCCTAGGCCCATCCCAGAGTTGTTTGAATCTGTAGTAAACCAATAAAATAATTTCTCTATTTTTAAACAAAACATTGAGCTAAACTTAGTTGTACCAGGTTTACGTAGTAAAACAAAACAGAGTGTCAAATACATACATTTACAAATACAAAGACAATTTAAACTCGGCTACTATCCCTACTATTACTGCATTCAAACCAGCTAGCGAAGCCTCCACCTTGGCCTTGCACATGATTACTACTCGTATTTCGACGACGTTCTCCAACCGATGGATACGGAATTCTTCCCCTTATTTTTTTGTAATACGGGGGTAAGGCACACAATTGTTGTATATGATCCATAATAATCCATTGTGACTGATGCGAAACTGGATAGATCGTCCTGTAATACGTTAATGCCCACAGCTCCATCAAAAATACTTCGAGCATAAATCCTCTACATGAATATCCTCTGTTCTTTCTTCCCGCTTCATGAAAGCCATGGTAACGGCTATTGTATGGACACAAGGATACATGTATATATCAAAACACTTGCAACCGCATGTTTTCCTTCTCAAGTCCACCAAATAAGTCTTCCCATCGCGTCCAATGACACCATATTCAAGCTGAAAGAAGTTTAGCACATTCATCGTTAGGAGCTTCGCAGTAGCACATCTATCGTGCAATATGTTCTCCACCAAGGGAACCAATTTATGTGTGTCCGATGCAACAACAGACTCGTTCCTATGTTTGTTAAACCACTCGGTCAATTTTGCAACAATCACATCAATCATAGGTAATAATGAGTACTTCCTCGCATCACCAAAAGTACTGTTCCTGGACTCTACACAATTAATGGTGTCTATATTGTACATTTTTCCTGGAAAATAACACATTGCCCATATTGCCTCATCTACACTAGCATGTAACATCCAGATACTCAGCTACTTTAGGATACCTTATCCGCAATTTACTAAACTCTTCTTGAAACTCAACCTATGTATATTTCCTTGCGCATTCCCTAAATTTACCTGCAACAAAATTTGTTTCCCTTCTAACTTGCAATCTCACATTCTGGGACAAATGAAAGATGCAATACCCATGTTTAGAGTTTGGGTACACCTCACCTACTGCCTTGATGAGGCTTGCATTTCTATCAAAAACAAAAATCAATTCAGGACTATCGGGTATAACGGTTTTCAGCGTATTGAAAAACCACGTCCAACTTGCATTATTTTCAGCATCAACTACATCAAAAGCAATGGGATAATGGTGATGATTAGGATAATGAGTTGTTGCAAAAACTAGCATACCACCATGTGCGGTCTTTAGAAAAGTTGCATCCACAATGATCACTTTCCTTTAAACCCTTCAATGCAAGCTCCCAAAGTGACGAATAGGTACTTGAACATTTTTTGTTCATCCAATACCACACTTGTTTTTGTATCCGGATTCACCTACTCTAACATGTACAAATATAAATACATATGCTTATAACTTTCTTCTGGACTACCACGCACAATAGTAACAGCTCTTTTTTTACTCTCCATGCGGTAGAGTATGACACTTTCACACCAGCTCTTCCTTGAACCAAAACAATGAGACTTTTAAGAGCTGGGGTATCGAATTGACCTGATAATGTTCATTAACAATAGATGCAACTAATCCTGGCGCCTTTCCTTTGTTTGCTGCTTGTACTCGCAGTAGCCTGAGAGCATGTATGCATCTTCTTGTATACACTAACCGAGAAACAAGTTGAATTCTTAGGCTTCGTAGCTCATAAATACCAATTACAACCATTTTCACCGCATTTTACCATGTATAGAGTCTAATCCGACTTTTGTATAGCGATCAACTAAATCTATCAATTCCTGCTTACTTCCAAATTCTTGACCTACTTCTAGACCCATACCATCTTCCCATGCATCTACAAACTGTTGTTCTTCTACAGCATGTGGAAGCTCAACATATTCAAGCATTCGGGAACTATCCATACCGTTATCTACATCGTTATCCACATCGTCACGTGATACATTCTCGCCATCTACGTTCTCTCCATCTACATTCCCACCATCTACATTCTGACAATCTACATTCTCCATCTGCTCATGATGTTGTTCTACTGAACAGTCGCCTGTGTAAATAGTAAGGACACCATCATTAACTCCATCATTAGATCTGCCATTAGAAAGTAACTCGCCGTAATTCACACTAACTGAACTTACCCACTCTACTCTTGAAAGTTGCTCGTCCAACTCAATTATTTCCACATCTTTAATGACCTCTACATACAAAACACTTCTGCATAGCCCTTTATCCAAGGACGTCAGATAGACAGAGACGTCCTCATCATCCAAAATATAGAATTGTCTCTGAGTTTTCACTACTATCGGAATGTAACTCAGTTTCAGCTTCGTCGTAGATTTAGCTATCCCAACCTTCCTGCATATCCTATCTACTAACATCGAATACGTTATCTCCTCTATACATGATGTCTTAAACATTACACCGTACATGCAACCTTCTCTTGAAATCCATTTATCCTCTTCTCCAAACTTTGAATAATATCCTCCATAATCAAAAAGTATGTTTGTGATCATTGTCTCCTGAAAAAGAGAATAAAAAACTACATTAGCACCTCTTAACTTGACTGAGTAATACCAATTGTTTTCAGTTGTACCACATATCTCAGTAATACCAATTGTTCCTAGTTGTGCCACTTACCTCAGTAATACCAATTGTTCCCAGTTTCCTGTATCAGCAAATTGGGTGAACTCGTGGCAAAAACTCTAATATGCATACGATTCAACCACTACAATCCATTAATTACCAATGCACTTCATGGTTACCAACCTAATGTCCATAAAACAGCCGAAGAGAATAATGTTTCAAATCAATTAATCCCCAAATTATAAATCCAATTGAAATCCCCAAACCCAATGGTTTCTAGGGCAAAATTTACTAACATAATCGAAGAATTTAAGCTAAAACACATAAATTGTAGAAGAACTAACCTCGTTTTTAAGCTTGAATGGCGGATGAGGAAGTGGAAGAGCTGTCGCGAGAGAGATAATCGATAAGGAGAGTTTTTGATTAGCTGAAATTTGGAGCTTCTGATTGTCGAAAATTCTTTTGAAGTTTCTGATTGGTTGAAATTTGTTTAATTCTCATTGATCGAAATTTTTTTTGAAGCTTTTGATTGGCTGAAATTTCTTTAATTCTTATCGGTCAAATTTTTTTTTTAATGTCTTACTTACGAAATTATAAGGATAATATGGTCAGATCATATTTCATCAAAAAGAAGGGATACCAGAGAATAAAATGGATAGAAGAGAATTGTTTTATAGTTTGAGGGGCATCCCAGAAATTCGCGTGACGCTTGGTCCATCAAAGTGGAGTTGATTGTGTACTGAGAGACACAGGGGAAAAGTGATATGGTTAGGAGTTAGAGATACTCCAAAGACGAGGACAGTCTTAGAGATAGAGCTCAGGCATTACGATAGGATTTAATTATAATTACGGGTTTTGGTTATCGCAAGGTTAATCTTTGAATCCGACTCCAAGGAAATAGTAGATGCTTTTGTAGATCCGGAAGCATGCCTATTCTTAAACCTCTGCTCCAAGACATCAAGGACTAGATTGGGAGAAGTTAAAGCAGCTTTCCATCCGAAAAAAGGTAATTGTGTGACGGATAGAGTAGCATAAGAAGCCCATTAATAAGCCTGGTCCAAGTTGAAATGATCGATGATAAACCATTTTATACGTTCCTGGAAAAGAAAACAAAAAAGGACAAAAAGAAAGCGAAGAATAAATATCTGTGGATAATTAATTAAACCACTCTCTCTGGAGGTTGAGGATGATGACAACAGTAGGATTTGCTCAATCGAATTCTTCTCTGTTTTCCTTCAGAAGTAAATCCATAGACAAGAAAAATGCTTCGCGAGCCAAATGGGTCTCTTCTTCTTCTTCATCTCTTCCTGCACCTCCTTTCTCGTTCTCTTCCAGTGAGACATTTCATCGAACAGATTATGGGCAAGTTATACACAAGGATGTTCTCTGTGGTATCAATGAAGAAAGCAGGAAGAAAAACAAAAGGGTCTTCTTCTTAGACGCTAGTCCACTTTGCTACGAAGGAAACAAACCCAGCTCGCACGCTTTTGGTCACTGGCTTTCACTCTTCTTCTCTCAAGTCAGCCTAACAGATCCTGTTATAGCTGTAAAACACTCTCCTCTTCACAAGTTTCTTTTTTTCCTCTTCTCCGATCCATGAAAACGTCTGAAAGGTGTTTCCTTTTGCAGGTTCTCGATGGAGAAGAAGGTAACAAGCGACGCCGAGAATTGCTTCCTTCATATAAAGCGCATAGGAGATCACCAATTCCTGGGAGATACTCCAAGAGGCCACATCATTTTGTCGATGATGTTCTTAGAAAATGCAATGTGCCAGTGGGTAAAACTATTATTCTGACCTCAATGTTGTTCAATTAATTAACCACAATTCTGAACATAATTGAGCTCTTGGATATAGACATATAGTTAAGGCGATTAGGTATTTGAACTTGGGCATAGATGTGGATGAATGGTCTGACTTGAAACTGGTTGATGTGCAAAGGTTGTTAGAATGGAAGGGCATGAAGCAGACGATGTGGTGGCTACGCTGATGGAACAAGCGGTGCAAAGAGGATACCGCGCGGTTATTGCATCGCCTGACAAAGACTTTAAGCAGTTGATCTCAGAAAATGTTCAGATTGTCATTCCATTGGCAGATCTCAGAAGATGGTCTTTTTACACATTGAAACACTACCATGCTCAATATAACTGTGATCCACAGTCTGATTTGAGCTTTCGTAAGTGCCTAAACCGACTTATCTGTAGAAAAATGTCCCTTATGCTAGTCTTTAACCAATTCTATCCAGTTGTTTAGCCAGAAATCGATACAAGTCTGGTTTTTAGCCAGAGAGTTATTCTGCATTTTGAGTTCTTGGCTATATATAGTAATCAGGATTATGGATTTTGTGATAGGATGTATAATGGGCGATGAAGTCGATGGAGTTCCGGGGATTCAGCACGTGGTACCAGCGTTCGGAAGGAAAACAGCGATGAAACTTGTCAGAAAACATGGTTCTCTGGAGAGTTTACTAAGCGCGGCAGCTGTAAGAACCGTGGGGAGACCATATGCACAAGAGGCCCTTACGAAATACGCGGACTACTTGAGAAGAAATTATCAAGTTCTGGCCTTGAAAAGGTTCTATCTTTCTCACTTTAAACTCCCTTCATTTTGATTATTATGCATCTCTTTTAAGATATTCTTGCTGATTCTGTAATCATTCGTTTATCACAGAGATGTGAGGGTACAGATTCAAGAGGAATGGCTGATGGAGAGAGATGCAAGCAATGATTCAGAAGTTCTGTCAAGCTTTTTCTCAACCTTGCATGGATGATTCAAAAAGCTCAAGCACACACCAACGCATCTTTCTCTCAAGTCGTAACCATTTCAAGACGGAACTCGATGGCTCGACCCACATGCTCAAGAACTGATGCTAGCATTTGGCGGATAGCAAGTTTAAGTAACCTCGAAACTAATTCGCAAAATGACGGTGATTGTAGTTACATATTTGGTTTGGTTATATACTTACATATATAAGAATCTATATCAAATTTGTTGGTATTACATAAAGATTCGGGAGAGATCAATTCTTTTACTGAACTCGTTATCACCATTGACATAGTTGGTTCCATCAATGTGAACCCTAAAAGGTAAGAAAAAAAGAATCTAACTTTCTTATATTAGCAATAGATTTTAAGGAAAAGGTAATCCACTATATTATTCTGGCGATAACAAATTACAGACACAAAGGAGGCTGCCTAAAGGCTAAAAAACTAGAACATCTTACATAACTTATATGGCAAATGCCTTAGAGACTAGTATTTGAAACAGACCCACCAACATTCCTTGGCGAGAAACCACACGCACTCGAAATAAGCATTTGAAATGAACTCTCTGAATCATCAAACATCGGTCGTGGAAACTCATGGAACCCTCCAAAATTACATGTATCGAAGCTCAGCGGCGAGAAAGACTCCTCAAAACTTATTTTCCCTTCCATGAATCCAGGCTGCGCGGTTTCTTGATTAGCGTTAGTTGCAGAACCAAGATTGAAATCAACCATTCCCGGGTTGTTATTCCCGCCTTCAGAGCTCCCTCTCTGAGCAGATGCGCCAGCTGAAGGTTTTGTCTCTTCAAGAGGGATCGCAGGCGTGTGTCCCTGGAACAGAGCAATGTGACCAAACAGCTTGTCTTTCCTTGAAAATGTTGTACCACAGGAACAGAGCCACTTGTTTTTCCCGCAGTGCTTCTCGTGGGTTTTCAGATCTGCGATGACAGAGAATTTCTTGGTATGGCACCGGCTGCAAGTGAAGCTCTTGTCGCAGTGGGTGCGTTTATAGTGGTTCTTCACGCATAGTATCGTCTTCAAAGCCTGGAACTTTTTGTGATCCTTATTACGTTTGCAACCCGGGAATGGGCACGAGTACCTTTTGATCAGCATCGGCTCAGACCCGGGTATGGCTTCTCTGTTCGGTTTGGCCAGAGCGGCAGGGGTTTTGTACTCGTCCCCGTGCCCTCTCATGTGCATCCTCAGATTCGCGTCTCTCTTGAAACCCTTGCCACATATCGTGCAGAAGTGGGTATGCGGTGCGAGAATCTCCTCTTTCTCAAGCTGCAATATCTCATACGAACCGGGAGGAAGGTTCTCTCCTTCCTCCGCATCATCCTCGTCTTTCATTTCATGTTCTTCCACAACATGGCTTTCTCTCTCATCAACAACAATCGGCTTAGGCAAATCGAACTCTTGGGCGCCACGGTTGTTACTGTTTTGGCTCTGTGAAGCAACGTTATTAGCCTCCCTCGGATAAGGGAACACAGCTGAACCGGGCTGCCCAGTGTATGGACCCGGTGCTGTTGACATATTATGCTTAACAGATGGAAGAAGACTACCTGCAGTGGAAATCAGCTGTATGATTATGGAAGTAAGATCTGTCGTAATGAGTTGCTGCTGCTGAGCCACGAGCTCGACTTGACGGCCTTGAAGCTGCCCGTTCCGTCCAACGATCAGATGAACAAGATCCTGCAGCTCGTGAATCTTCTGTTCCATAAAGGACAGGTTGCTCAGCATCGTTCTCGGATCCCAAGCTTGAGCTTTAACGCCTTGCAGGAAATCAACATTAACTTGGCTACTATTGTTGTTGTTGTCTTGTCCCGAAGAAGCTTTCATCTGGTCGAAAACTTGCAAACCTGGCTCAATACCCATCTCGTAATCCAAGATTGAAGCATCTTCCCACTTCTGCTGCGATGTGAAACCTGCGAAGGTTTGGTTTCCGTCTGAAGAAACCTGCTCACGCAACTTTGAAGAAGAAGAAGAGCTTCCCCAATTGTTCTCGCACATATCGTCTTCTGTTTCCATTTTTTCAAGATCTTGTTTTCACCTATAACCATAAGGATCAAATCAATAAAGCTAAGAACTTAGAATTGAAACAGTTTTAAAATCAGAATCAGAAATTAGGACCAGCTCAAAGTTCTTCAACACAGACGCACACACGGTATTTCACAGAATCAAATTCAAGTGAAGTCTCATTTACCTCAAAATCCTTCTCAAGTGATCGGAGCAAAACCAATTTTAGACCAAAATAAAATCTTCTCTTAAGATCCGTAAACGAATACGGTCAAAGAAAAAAAAAAACCAAAAAATTCCTCACTATCATCGAATCGAAAAAAGAAAAAAAAATCAAATCACCACTCGCGGACAAAAGACAGAAGAAAACCCCAAATCATATAACGCTTTCTCAAGCAAAACAACGAGAAAATTGAAACTACAGACGTCAAATTCACTGAATAAAAGTCGACAACGGGAAAGAAAAAGAGAGAGAAAAATTAACCAGAAGTAAAGCTTCAAAATGGTTCCTCAAGACCTCCAATGGCCGCTTTAGAGGATAGAGATAGAGAGAGATGAGAGAGAGAGAGAGAGAGAGAGAGAGGAAGGTAGGAAGAGAGAAGCAGAGCTTTGAAGCGGGGCTCATGTTTATTAAGCAAAAAAATCTCCTTTGGTGCTCTTCCACTTTCTGATTTACCACAAGTAAAGTCAACGCAATGATCTCAGCCGTTGAAATATATCAAGATCAGCATCCATTAGATCTGACGGTGGTTAGTCGTTTTATCGCATCAAACACAGTAACGCTACACTAGAGCCGTTGATTAATGGGAAAAAAAAGATGACGAGAAGATAGAAAAGGGGGTGGTGGTGGGGTCCACAACATAATTAGTCCTATGTAAATTTATTTTTAAATATTTATTCCTCTTATCTCTCTCTCCATGCGCCTCATTTGCATATTTGACTTGGCAACTCTTTTTGTTTTTTTCGAACATCGACTTGGCAACTCAAAATTTAAAATCTATGCTATTAAAAAGAGAAGAATTTTAGAATACGTTTCCAAACATTTCTTATCTTTTAAAATAAATTGAACATGTTTTTTTATTTTTTTTGTCAAAAGGCCTTCATATTAAAAAATTTATGGTTTTTTTTTTGTTGAGATTTACAAAGATGCATGCAATAAAAGATCAAACTTAAAAAACCCAGAAGAGAAAACAAGAAAAAACAGTCCAACCGAAAACTCTTATTGGGCTTAGTTTAGCGATTGAACTAGAGCAAATAAATGCTACAAAAACCGGCTAAACCAAGAGCCAGAAACCTTAACCGCTTGATGCTACTGCCTCAGAGGCCGCCGCCACTACATCTGCGGAGGAGAAGACGAACTCCCGGTTACATCGAAGCCAGTGCCCACCGAGAATACCACCACCACCTAAAAGAAATCCAAAAATGCCGAAGGAGAAGAACCGAAGTGGGGAAAAGAACGACCACGCCTTCGGGGTCCTCGCTAAGCGAAGTAGCTGGAAAACACACAGGACGAAGATTGAAACGGGAATTGATCAGAAGAGAGAGCCGATCCGAGAAAACACAAAAGCGAGAGTGGGAGGCGAGTCTATCCCACGCCTCTCGCCAAGAAGATCCTCTCATCGCCGATGTCAGCCGCCGTCGGGACCTCTTTCAAGACCCATCACCGTCCTCAAAGCAGCAAGCTTACTCGAAGGTCGCCGGCAGTTCAAGCACCCTAAAACCATCTCCTCGCCGCTTCTCACCACCAAACCGAAACCGCAAACCACAATGCCGACATATATGAAAAACCGCCAAACGAAGAAAACGCAGAGAGAAATCCAGCAAAACGACTCTTGAGGAAGCTTCCCGACATTGTCATCACCAGATCTGGGTCAGCAAAGAGCCACCGCCGAGACACCACCTCTTCATAAAAAAAACACCGACCTGCCACCATAACCCGCCGATGAAACAACGCCAAAACCGAGGAGAGAAGAACCGGGAAAAAAGGAAACACGGGACAAACCCTTTCACGTCTCCGACGAGGAGCGCCAGACACCGGAGAGGCAGATCAAAGGGAAGACGTAGATCGGCTTAACCTAGAACGCGTGTTCTCTCAAGGAAGAGAGAGAAAACGCGTCCACCTACGTACTCTCCTTGTAATTTCTTTTGAACTCGTTTTTAAATTGAACATGTTGTCAAACAGATATTAAATATGTTGTCAAATATTTATTAAATCTATTATAAACTTAAAAATTATAAATTATACATACTAGGATGGCGGATCAAAGTTTTTTTTATTTTGAATTAAGTGATATTTTTAAAAAGTTTATTCAATTTGTTATAAACGTTACATGATTATAGTATATTGCGTTTTTGCTGAATGAAAATATGATTTAGGTAGTTATAAATTTTATTGGTTTTATATTAATTGAAAATAAATTGTTACTAATTTATTATGTGAATTTGATTATTTTAAGCTAAAAGTTGTGAAAGTGAAATGTTGTTAAAATATCTCTACGATAATTTTATATGAATGTGTTATCTGTTTTAAATTAGAAGTTATGAAAATAAAATGTTGTTCTAATTTTATTACAATCTCTAAAGATGGAAAAAACAAATATTATCGATAATTAAAAAAAAATAGTGTCAATAAAATTTGAGATGACAAGTGTTGCGTTATGAAGGAGATGTAATGCTCTGTTTTATTTTTATATGTTTGTTGAGTCTTTGTGCTCTGGTCTTTAGATTTGTGTTTTCGTTCGTTTATTGGGTCCATGTGGATGTTTCGGCCTTAGTGTTTGTCTTTCCTTTGCTTTTTTTGAGCTTTTAATAGTAATCTATTCAATGAAAAAAAATTTGAGAAAGCGAAAGTGATTTAACCTGAGAAAGCAGATTTGTTTTCCAAATCCTATAGCTTTATAAGTAGGTTTCTGAATCTATTAAATTTTGATTACATATTTCTTTGATTTTCAATATTTTTTTTTTATTGAAAAGAAAATGGGTATATTTTTTCTTTCGGAGCCGAATCCTATCAATTAGGAGCTCATATTCGATGAAATAGTCTCTACAGTAAACATTTCTAAACATCGACTTAATAATATTCAAAACAAAGTTCATTTAACTCGCGCTAGCTATATAGTGCGGAATAATTTTTTTTTTTAAATTGTTTTGAAATTTAAGAAAAAATAAATTTATCTGAATTTTATAATATGTCTAACTAATGATTATATATAGAATTGTCAACCCGGACTAACAAATCTACTTAACTCATTTTGCAATGAAATAAAATATTATTTGGGCTAATCCGCAAAAACCTATAATCTTGAAAACATAACTCTAATATGCAGGTCCGCCCCGTAGTGTTGCTTAACCTAAATCCAAAAAAAAATTGTTGCCTAGGAAATGAAAAATTAACAAGGAAATTTGTTTTTTTGCTGTCTAAACTTCAAAAAAAATTTATGCGCCTAAAGCACTTGTTTTATGAGCTTTAGGTCAGGGTCGGCCCTGCTAATATGCATCACTTAATGACTATAGTTTTTGTGGTCAGTCCACAACCTCTTAAAAAATCATTTTTCTCGTGTCTAACTCTTTATAAAATTAGTAACATATTTTTCAAACTTTTGTTTTGATATATATTCAATAAAATATAATAATCATAGTGAAAAATATTGCAAGATCTCGAATAGTTTTTTTTTTGAATATGTATGGATTGATTATTATTTAATAATATCATAATAATTAAGAAATTAAATAGTAAATAACTTATTTAATGAGAAATAAATACTTTCTATATTCTAATCAATAATTTTAACATACCATTATATTCTTTTCTATTTTAATTATCTTTTCTTATTTGTAATGACATTTCAAATAAAAATTTACAAAACAAAGTTCATTTTCAAAAATGTCTTCTTAAATAATATTATAGAGATTTGAATAAATAACATTATTCTAATACCTCATTTCACATTTTATATATTATAAAATATTATTTACAAAAAACTTTATTCCGCTGCGCACAATTTAAAATAGAGTATTAGGGCATCTCCAACGGGAGGCTCTTAGCAAATTAGGTGGGGTTTTTAACCAAAAAAAAAAAAAAAAATGAACAGTGTAAGAACCGGTTCTTAAACAAGAGTTTTAAGAATCGGTTCTTAAGGGGTTCGTACACTGTTCTTAGCCACGTGTCAACCCCTAATTTGCCGGATTTTTTTTTTTACTCTTTCTTAACTTTAACTTAAAAAAAAATTCTTAACTTCTTTTTTTTTAACTTTTTCATAACTTCAACTTTAAAATTCTAAACTTTTTTTTACGTATTAATGAATTAAAATCTTTACATATTAAACTTTTTTTTAAGATTCTAAACTTTTTCTTCCTGAAACTTCGGCAATATTTTGTATGTTTTAAAATTCATTAAATACAATATAATTTTGGTTTTATAAAATATAGTATGTTTATAATTTTTTACAAAATAAATTAAACTTAAGAAAATTAATTATAAAAAATTAATTTTTTTAAAAAAAAACTTAAAGAATTCTAAATTTTTTAATAATCAAAATTTATAATTAAAAAATTAGTAAAAACTCCATGCGGTTCACCAGAGATGGTCTTAATTGATACATTTGCTCAAAAAAAAAAGAGCATTAATTGACACATTTGCTCCAAAAAATATTATTTTGTCGCGGGAAACGAGAGTTACTTTACTTTTTTGTTTGTTTTTGTCGTCAAACGAGGTTACTTAAATTGTGAAGAACTAACCTCCAAGTTCAAAGTTCAATTACATCAGCCACGTGGAGTTACCTGCCACGAATGTTCGTTTCGTTCATGCACTCGCTGGAATGCCCAAAATTGAAGAACCAAGGAATTTTTTAATTTTATTTTGTTATGAAAACAAACACACAAAAAAACATTATTTTAATATAAATAATGGACCGTTCATTGGGAAACACAAGATTCCCACATGCTAGCTAAACCCCTTAATTGAAGTTACCATGAGCTAATTAAAATTGTCAATTAGGATTTTGATTTTGATTTTTTTGTTAAATGAGTAATTGTTTGGGCAAAGTGGGCAAGAATGATTACACCCAATAAAAGTGGTGGGAACCTCTTAACTGTAGTCACGTAGTGTCTGTCTATGACTCTCTATTACATCAAAACTCCTTTTTTAGACAAAGTGGAAATAACCATTTATATTGATTTGATTCAACAACCTTAATTCCATTAACGAGAAATACCTCTTCCACTTCCATATTCTTTTTTTTTTTTGTTCTCACACCAAATGTTTAATAATCAAATTTCATAATGTGAAGAACTAACTACACCTCTTCTTGTGTTTAAATGCAAGTTGATGACATGAACCTTTCACCAAACTTCAAAAACATCGTATTGTTAAGTTTATAAGGAATAATAATCTCTCCGGTACACGTGTCGACAATTTATGGACCCACCCATGGGTGGGAATATGCGTAAGATGTGTTGCATTGCATAGTGCAGCAAATGATAACATCTGTATAGACTAATTATAAACTTATAAAAATGCCCCTTCAAATTATGTATTTTTTAATGTTTTGAAGAGTCATTACCACAATATAACAGTAACTCGGTGATTATTTCAAAGCACATTCTCAAATTGTGTTGTCTCTATTTTAAGCCTAACGGTTTACTTAAATATCATAATTTTTCGTGGGAATGACGGATCTCAAAACAAATGCAATTCCACAATAAAAAAAGTCATAATAATATGAAAATCTCATTATTTCTAAAAAAAAAGTATTCCATGTTGTAAGCGAGATGAATTTTTATGGCTTACTAGGAAAGAAGGAACAACAATGGATGATGATGCAGCATCCATCAATGAATGTGACCATAGTGAGAGTTATGAAGCAATATGAGCTTCAAGCCTTTCGCTGCTGCACCATTCTCTCCTCTTCCTCCATTGAACATTGACTTCTTCCTGTAAGGGAAACAAGTTCGGTTGTTGTTGTACCTTTCTCTCAACACGACGTCGTCTAGATGACTCCAAGTCCTTCCTCTCGGCAAGCTCTCTGTCCACATAAACCTCTCCGAGAAAGGATTCTTCAGACTCTCGTAGAACTCATTTGGCGTCTCACAAATCACACCCTAATTCCAAACCAAAGCGTTATTAGTTATTTACACAGAGAGTGAACTAAACTTGTTAATATTTTAAAGTTACCTCTGCCATGGTTTTGATCTTGAGAGTTACATCGTTACTAAGAAGAACGAGTTTTTCGTCGATGTTACGGTTTCGATAAAGAAGTGCACATTCGAGAACTTGATCTTGTGATGTAGGAGAGTCGATCTCTGGTGCATTGTGATTCCAGTGAAGTGAAAACGGGAATGCTGAGCCATTTGACTGAGGAGTAACTGGTGGGGTTGGTGCAGTTGCTTTGGTTTCCTCTGATGGGCTTTGGAGCTGAATCCACCATTTGGTATTAACCTTACACTCTTCGATCCAATCCAGAGCTGAGGAAGCAATCTCTGTTGTTCTTCTAAAGAAAAGACTGCGAGTGCGCTTCGTCTCATTTAGCTCCCTTAACACTGCACAATGGAACCAAAAGTGAGAGATGTTTCTAATGGTCAAAAATTGTTTAAAATTGATTAATTAATCATATAAGAACTAAAGATTTGGGTGATTAAGGCAAAAATCATCCACAGAACTTATGTTATCACAGATAGATTCTTCAAGATCTGTATAATAGATTCGTCTGCCGTATGCATTTACAGCCTTGTCGTAAAAAAAAAGTAAAGGATCTTATGGTTTGTATTAGTGAATATAGAAACTATTATTGGTGTATGATAAAATAAACAAAGACAAAGGGTTTTCTTACCTATTCTTGGTACGACCAGATGTGTCCCCTTGAGACCTTGTAGTAAGTGCAGTGCCTTCCTAGACTCCTTGTCGAGGAGTGAAGAAGTGTCCAACACAATTGTCCATTTCATCTTGTTCTTTCCATCAGAAAGGTTCTAAAACACAGTGAACTAATGGTTAATATATAATAACTAAACGAAGAAGACAATCGAATTGATTAAGACTTACAGAAGAAGAACGGATGCCCCTAGAAATGTTGTTTCTTGCTGATGCAGTAGAAGAAGCCTCGGTGTATGATTGGCTTTGGGATGAAGATTTTTTAAGTAGAGGTTGAAAAGGAGCCCGTTCAGCTATCTTCTTCATAGCCACCGGCTCATCATGCTTCACCTTTGATGTGATGCTCATGCTGTGTGGTTTCTGTTCTGCCATCACTTTTCCTTCCACATGAATATCAAAGAATGGTTTACGTATTGCTTTAGAGGAGGAGCCTTTTGTTTCCTTAATCTCACCAACTTCTCGCAAACATTTTAGCATATGAGAGTTTGGGGTAAGATTCTCCTTATCTGGGGTAAAGATTTCTGGTTCTGTTAATGCCCCTGAAGCAACAATAGCAATATTGGAAGGAATCTTTGACAAGAATGATTTGCCCGAAAGCTTTGAAGAGCTCTTGCTATCTTCTATGTCACCAATATCTTGTAATCTTTTCAACATATGAGAGCTTGGGGTGAGATTTTCCTTGTCAGGAGTAAAGATCTCTGGTTCCAGTTTCTCTGCACCATGATGAACAGTCAGAGAAATAGGCTTGTCATTTAGAGCCTGGTTTCTATGCAACTGGCCTTTTGGTTGATTCCCAATTTGTTTTTGCTTTCCTTTATTCCTGTTGGTCCGGACCTGAAGAACAGAAGTAGCTTTTCCCCTCCTAGACCATATGTTGCATGTGCTCAATCTTATCGGGGAGCTCCTTGAGCTATCCATCTCAGACAGTACATCATCTCTAACAGCCTGTGTTTGAGGGGTCTGGTTTTCTTGACTTCCAGTATAATCAGAAGGCAGTTCTTCCTTAACCGGTTTTGTATCCTCATATGTTTCTACAGCCAAGGTTGAAGCAATTGGACTACCCGTATCAGTATTTCGTTCGCCCTCCATTTCCCCTAGGCTGTAAGATTCTTCAGATCTCTCAAAGCCGATTGACGATTCTCTTCTGGGTTTCTGATTTGGTGTCATCAAGAACATTTGTTTAAGGTCCTCAGAAAGGCACGAGCTGCTCCCTTCATCAAATATTTGTTCAGTCTCTCTGTTCATTCCTGGCTTTTTATCCTGGTCTCCTGCAGGATTCACTTCATTGAGTTTGTGATGTAGGTTCTCACTATCAGTCTCTATGGACACTTCACTCCAGAATTCAGAACCTAAGACGCCTAGGGCATCTTCAGTTACAATTTCTAACAGTCGCTCAGCTTGAGGAGAGGAATTGGGAGATACTGCAATAACTTTCCCTGAGACCTCAATTTCTCCATTGTCTACGTGACTCTGAATGTCAGCCTTAGTTGGTTCGGCAGTTGCTTCCATTACTTGCTTTGTGACAAACTCAGTTTCTCCAATGACTTCTCGACGAAGGCTCAGAATCTCAACCTCTGCAGCCAATTCAAATGCAGTACAACCTGAGGCTTCAGAGCAGCCATCATCAATCTGTCCCTTAACTGGGGAGCAGCCACAACTTGGATATTCTGCTTTGGCTTCTATAATATTTACGGCCTTTTCTGGTGAAGCCTGGACATCTTCTGTGAGCTGTAGTCTTGCTTTCTCAATGGAATCTCTTGGGAGTGGAAGCGATGAAGTCTCCTTTGCAGTTAGATATGGATCCTCATCCTCATTAAAGACTGATGACTCCATCCTCTCTGACATCACATTCAGAAGCAGACCTCCATCTCCTCTTACATCCCATTCATCAGCCTCTGCAGAAACTTCAGGTTTAGAACAACCAAAAACCTCTGCATAGCCACAACTCTGCTGCTTACTTGAGGCACAGTTGCCAGTTGGCTTATCTGCAACATCCAAGTCCCACTTTGATGAATCCTGCAAATCTTCGATCAATTGTAGCTTTTGTGTATTGACAGAATCTCTAGCTAGTGTCAACACACTTGGAGATGCAAGCGGCAATGAAATCTCCCTTGTCGTAATATATGTATCCTCATCCTCACTGGGGACTGATGATCCACTTCCTTCAGACGTCACATCCAGATGTAGATCTCCATCATCAACCAATGCAGCCTTCTCTAGTGACTGCAGTGAATCCAGATTACACTCTCAGGCTAAGCAAATAACATCAGATAAATACAGAGCTAGGCAAAATAAAGACAGATAAACTAACAAGAAAGGTTCATTGCAGTGAGGGACTTAGCAAATACGTTTCAAATGCTAAAACCAAGAAAACATATGAGAGAAGGTACCTGATGCGCAACCTCTAGATTTTCTACTTCAAGCATTCTATTCTCTTCGTCTTGCTCCATCACTGTAGATGCATCGAGTGGTGAAACAAATGGATTGTCGATATCGTATGCACGGCTCAGGGGAATCCAATGCAGCCTATAGATCCTTGTCGAACCACCGATCCTAATAACATTACCTTCCTTCACCTCGACACAAGCATCTGGCTCGACTCTCTCATCCGTAACCCACGTCCCATGCACTAAATCGAAGGAGCAAATCCAATCATACAACCAGAAACGCATACACCGACATCCAATTGAATGAAAACTTAATAGATGAGATTTATCCACTAGAAACAATCTAATCGCGGATGACAAAAAAAAATTCGTCGAGAAATTCCTAGAAATCGAAATGGAGTAAGAGATGATTTCATACCAGAGGACAGATCCGTGACGAAGAGCTTCTGGCGAGAAGGAACAGTGCGGATTTGCAAGTGGTATCTGCTAATGCTAGGGTGCGTTAGCAGAATATCGCAGTCTGGATGCCGACCGACGAGCAGAATCTCCTCTACCTCGTCATCGTTACCGTTTCTCTCCGGCGATGAGAAATCGCGACTGTTGACGACGAAAATGTTCTTGAGAATCGCACCGTTTTTCAGCACGGTGAACACAGGGATCGTCTTCTCCCTCACTCGCTGCTTCTCCATCTGTTTATCTTCCTTCACATCCATGGATGATTTAGGATTTCGAAAACGAAAGAGATGAAGAAGAAGAAGATCAAGAGAGTCGTCTTCAAATTTCGTGATTTTCTCTCTCTATCTCTTCGTGATTTTGGACGAGATTTTGATTTTTAAAAAGATTTGAGGCCGTTGAAGAGTGCGGAGTCGACGACGACCTCTATTTACTCGTAACGGCTAATTGTGTCATCTCTAACTATTTCAAATTTTACAAAACCAGTCTTAATCAATTCCTTAATCGTACGGTTAAGGTTTCTTAAGC
The DNA here is from genome assembly GCA_002933915.1 of Eutrema heterophyllum. Taxonomy (NCBI): domain Eukaryota; kingdom Viridiplantae; phylum Streptophyta; class Magnoliopsida; order Brassicales; family Brassicaceae; genus Eutrema; species Eutrema heterophyllum. Next base: position 227,274 of record PKMM01048704.1, on the reverse strand, counting down.
ATAATTTCGATTCAATTCGAGGTTCTCAAAACCTTACCAAAACAAACCGACATAATCAATTTCTTAATTTTGATTTAAATATTCTTTTGGTTTGGGGATTCAAAACTTTACCAAAACAAACCGAAATGGAATAAATTGGCTTGGTTCGGTTTGGTTTGGTTCGGTTCAATTCAAAGCGAAGTACATAATAGAAAGAAATCAGTTTGTTGCTGCAAAGTGAGTGTATACATAAATGTGAGAAAGGATGTGATCAGAGAGAGTTGGGATCTATTCCTGCTTGGTACGAGCAAGCCTTGCACGATGCCTGAGCTCAGCTCTTTTCCATTTTACGATTAGGTAGCAAAGCGAAAAGAGAGTGTTTATCTGTCAAAAAACACAAACACACCATCAGATTTTCCATGTCATTGGTTTTAACTCAAACTTGGAAACAGATCCTCAAATTTCTAGTTCCTATGGTCTGTTCACTCAAAGTATGTTTTATACATCTTTTGTGTACTTAAGAACAATTTCATGCACTGCTAACAAATTCTGTTTCATTGAAACCAAAGAAGAAAGGGGAAGGGAGAGAGAGAGAGAGAGAGAGAGAGAGAGAGAGAGAGAGAGAGAGAGAGGCATTGTTGAACATATTACCAGGATTATCATTGCAATGACCAGAAGTGGTCCTGACCAGAGAACCGAGAGGAAGACTCCTTGCGGGTCAAAGTAGTCTTGAGTTGAGAAGCTCTTCCAGTTTTTTCTCAAGAGCCGGTTGAGAGTCTCTGCAAAGTATACCCCAGCCACTGCAAATTGTTTTGGTCACATCATCGTTCTCAATCACGTCTCACAAGAGAAAACAGTAAATGGAGATGCCAGTCATTAACTTCATAATTTAAATAAACAGCTGTTGTATAGCAAAGTGAATATCATATTTTCCTTTCACCAACCATTGTCACCGAGACATAGACCCATTCAAACCATTTCTCCATATGGATGGTGTGGACTCTCTAACCATGGATCTTGAGATGTCCAAATAAATCTTTGTACTCAACAAAAAAAAAAAACACAAAGCCTAGGTTGTTGATTCATAAGCTAGTCTGAAGGAAGAGATATCTAAAAACTGCATGGCACGAGTATCGAAACTAGGTCCCCAATCCTTGATTCAATATGAATACTGCAACCTAGTCTAGTGAGATCATTGGATCGAAGACAGAACACCGATAACAAAACAGAGGAAAAGGAATGAAATAACAAAACCTCAAGACTCTAAGTTATAGAAAACCATAAGAAACCAAATATAACATAACAGACCTGTAACTTGCAAAATCGAAGAGATGAAGAAGATGCAAAAATCAATGTAATTCCAAGAAATACGTTGCTAAGAACGTCTAGTAGATTAATCTGACAAGAAAGCCTAACACAGAGAAGCGTCTAAAAGAGACGAGAGGCTGAGTGTTTCAACAGTTTCAAAGAAAAACTTACATGCCAATAAGAACAAGAACATATGGAAGTTGAGATGCCTTCTAGAAAGAAGAGTAACCATTAGAAACAGAGCATGAAACGCCATTAATCCCATAATCCAAGGTTCCTGCGAAAAAAAATAAACAAAAAATCAATCTAAATATGTTAACCAGAAACCCATATGAGTAAAACCCAACATTTGAGATATAAACCCTAAAGCACCGAGAATGGAAGATTTCCGGTTCTTAATTCGTCGGAAAAATTTATATAATCGAGGGTCGGCAAAACATTCGATTGATAACGAAGGATGATTCTCCTTTTTCGCGAGAGCTCAACTAGAAAATTCACAAGGAAAAACACATACTCATTACCTTCCAATCAATCGCGTGGAAAAATCCCAAGAAATTCTCGTACGCAGGTTGTAATCCTGTTCGGAGCTCTCCGGAGAGTTTCTGGACCAGATCCGCCATGAGATCCATTTGCTGCTCCATCGCCGATCTTATTTCATCCATTGTCTACTTAAAATTCACTCCAAAAACCAGATTCCAATTTTTGAAATCGCAGCGCTGATATTATATAATCACAATCTCTAAGTAACCAAACCTTTTTTTCTCCTTCGATTTTTCTCAGTTTCCAGTTTTCTCTACTTTTCTCACGCTCTCTCTACAGGCTTAATGCTCTCGAAGTTGCAAGAAAAAAAAATAGTTAAATAAGATATCGACGTCAGCACATTTTTACAATAATGCGATAAGATCATGTTAATACAATTTAGGGGGTGTTATTTACAATGAGTTTTAATGATTTTAGAAATTTTAATTTTTGTTTTGAATTTTAAAAGAATTTCAGAATTTTTATAAAATTCTCAACGACTTTGGTAGATTATTAGATCCTCTAGCTACAAGATACTTATAAACTTATGTAGAGTTTATTTTCAAATATTGCATAATACTAGATGAATATATGTGCTATGCGCTAGTTTTTGATTTTTTAAAACCTAAACATACTTTTTTTTAGAATTGGGTATATTTGAAATCACTTTATTTGTAGTTATTTAATTAACATTTTTATATGTATAGAGTTATTAAGTGCCTAAGTGGTAATAATATAATTTATGATATTAGAATAAGATATAATTATAAAATGCCTCTGTTAAACATTTCTCAACCTTTTCGCATGTCAATGTTCTTTGAAAACTCACTTTAGTTATATATCAGATAAGTGATGTCAAAAAAGTTACCACCAAATTTACGAATTTCACTTTGCATTTGGTAGAGTATTAACCTATAAAATATTTAAAAAAAATTAAAATAATTTTATATAACTAATTTATTTTATTAAATGATATCAAATTTATGTTTATAATAAAATATAAATTTTATACTTTTAAAACAAATATTTACCATTATTTTATTATTTTATTAATTTTCAAATAAAAATATAATATAATAAATACAATTAAAATATGAAGATAGTATCATGATGGTTTCTAAAGATTGCAGTGCTGTCCTCCAAAACAAGATGCCAAAGAAGCTATGAGATCCAGGGAAGTTCGTTCTCTATGTGCAGATTGGGGCAATGACTTTTGCTTGTTATTTGTGTGATCTTGGCTCCAGCGTCAACTTGATGCCATACTCTGTGGCTAAGCGACTTGGATTCACGAAGTTCAAGCAAACTAAGATCTCCTTAGTATTTACCGATCGTTCTATGAAGCTGCATGTTGGTGTTCTTGAGGATCTACATGTGCGAATTGGGGATGCATTCGTTTATGCAGATTTCGTGTCCTAGAGCTAGATGAAGAACCGAAAGATCCTCTCGTTTTAGGAGGACCCTTCTTGTGTACATCAGGAGCCATCATAGATATGAGGAACGGGCGAATAGATCTACACCTGGGAGACATTGTCATGAAGTTCGAGATGGACAAGATGCTGAAGAAGCCTATGTTGGACAGTAAGACCTTCTCAATTGATGACTCACTAGAAATCTCTGACGAAGTGGTTGAAGAGATTTTAGTGGATGACCCGTTGGAGACTGTTTTGACAAAGGCTGAGAGTGAGCATGGGTTCATGAGTGACGATGCGACTGGTTATGCTAAGATGCTGAACTCAAGCCAGACAATGGGGAAGATGGTCGAGTACATCAGTTTGGATGGAGCTGCAGAGACGCCTCCAGCAGCAAGTCCTCCTGCGCCTCCTGCTGACCCGTGGAGCGAGCTGAAGGTTCCGAAAATCGAATTCAAACCACTCCCAGCTGGGCTAAGGTACGCATTTCTTGGCCCCAATTCCACTTACCCTGTGATCATCAATGCTGAGTTGAACAATGTTGAAACTGATTTGCTTCTGTGTGAGCTTAGAAAGTATCGTAGAGCTTTAGGCTACTCACTAGATAATCTCACATGAATTTCACCTGATCTTTGCATGCATATGATACATCTAGAGGATGAATCGATGACTTCGATAGAATATCAGAGACGGTTAAACCCGAATCTAAAGGATGTTGTAAAGAAAGAGATAATGAAACTTCTAGAGGCGGGCATCATATAAGTTATCTCTGATAGTACTTGGGTGAGCCCAGTTCATGTTGTGCCAAAGAAAGGTGGTGTAAAAGTTGTTAAAAATGAGAAAAACGAGTTGATCCCAACTAGAACTGTTACATGGCATAGGATGTGTATTGACTATAGGAAGTTGAATGCTGCTACTCGTAAAGATCACTTTCCTTTGCCCTTCATCGATCAAATGCTTGAAAGATTGGCTAACCACCCTTACTACTATTTTCTAGATGGTTACTCTGGTTTCTTTCAGATTCCCATCCATCTAGACGACCAGGAGAAGATTACATTCACATGTCCTTATGGCACTTTTGCTTATCGCATAATGCCATTTGGCTTGTGCAATGCCCCATCGACATTCCAGCGATGCATGATGTCAATTTTCACTAACTTAATTGAGGACATAATGGAGGTTTTCATGGACGACTTTTCTGTCTATGGATCCTCCTTTTTTCTGTCTGTCTTTTTAATTTATGCAGGGTATTACAACGCTGTGAGGAAAAGCATCTGGTGTTGAACTGGGAGAAGTGTCACTTTATGGTCAGAGATGGGATTGTCTTAGGATATCGGATTTCAGAGCAGGGTATCGAAGTGGACAAGGCAAAGATAGAGGTGATGACTAGTCTACAGCCTCCTGATTCTGTCAAAGGGGTTAGAAGCTTTCTGGGACATGCTGGGTTCTACAGGAGGTTCATCAAAGATTTCTCCAAGATTGCTAGACCCTTGACTCGATTGCTATGTAAAGAGGTGAAGTTTCATTTTGACAGCGACTGTCTCGAGCCTTTTCAGACAATCAATGGAGCACTTGTCAGCGGACCAATTGTCCAACCACCAGACTGGGAACTTCCTTTCGAAGTGATGACTGATGCTAGCGATTTCGCAGTAGGAGCTGTTTTGGGACAGCGAAAAGACAAGAAGCTTCATGTTATCTACTACGCCAGCAGAACTCTTGATGATGCGCAGTGCAAGTACGCTACGACTGAGAAAGAACTTCTTGCCATTGTATTCGCTTTTGAGAAGTTTAGATCTTATCTTGTGGGGTCTAAGGTTATAGTGTACACCGACCATGCTGCTTTGAAATATCTCCTCACGAAGAAGGATGTCAAACCTAGGCTCTTGCGATGGATTCTTCTGTTGCAAGAATTTGATCTTGAGATCAATGATAAAAAGGGGATTGAGAACGGAGTTGCAGATCACTTGTCTAGGCTGCGTATAGATGAGGATACCCCTCTAGATGACAACTTACCCAAGGAGAACGTTTTCGCGATCAGCGTTGGGCACAGTAATCACCACGATCCGTCACGCCACTCCAAGTTTCCCGAAATACCTTGGTTTGGAGAAATAGCAAACTACTTAGCCGAAGAGAAAGAACCAAGCGACTTTGTTGGGAACAAAAAGCGCTAAGGCTAAGGGCAAGCAAGTAGCAAAAGGCAAGGGCACCGCGGAAACGGGGAAGAAGAAGAGCACGGCTAAAGACAAAGGCAAAGCGGTTGCCATTCCGGACCCTCCAACCGCGGACCAATGCTTCGAGAAACTCAGAGACATGGATTTCGAGCAAGGTCGATTCGTGGAAGTCGTTGAACTAGAGAAGATGGGAATTCTCGAAGATGTGGCAACAATCTTCGACAACATGGGACTTGGAAAATTTTTGCACATGAAGGAACAAGCCCACCAAGTCCTTACATGCCAATTCCTCTCTTCTCTAAGGGTGGCTTTCTATGACGAGCATCACAAGAAGGCAAATGCACAAACCGGATTTGGAGTGATTGACTTTGTGGTGAATGGCCAAGACTATAGGATGACCTTCCATGAAATTTGCCAAATCTTTAGTTTCTGGGAAGAAGGGAGAAGTGGAACACCATACTTTCACTACCCTAAGAAGGAGCTCAAGCGCGTGTGGGAAACCATTGGCTATGGGGACTATCATCCGGGAGGAAACAAAACCACTCACATCCGTAACCCGGCGCTTAGATATGTGCACAAGGTGTTAGCCATATGTTCTTTGCCAAGGTGGAGTTCGAAACGGTTGCACTCGACGAGCTCGAATTGATGGCACTTGGTTTGAGACCCCTTCTACCGGTTTTCCCCAATGGGGTATCATTCCAAGGAAATGAGAACACCCCATCCCTCGCAACTCTCTTGGTGAGGCGTTTCTTTTGCTACAAGGCATGGGCGTATGAGACTAAGAACAAGAAATCCGCCATAAGCATTGGTTGGCTTGTGACGCCCATTCTAAAAAGCTAAAGGGGTTAAGTTGTCGAATGCAAAAGCAGAGTGGGATTTGATGGATGAGTCGTACCTCATACGAATGAGGTTCCTCAAAGGAAGGATCGGAAGCATGCTCATTTACAACGTCAAGCTCGGTAGGGACGAAGCGGTTCAAGTTTTGCTGCCCGATGCGGATCTCACTTGCCTTCAACGCCGGCGGAACATCTCCTTCTACCCCACCAAGGACCATCTTTACAACCCGGCCATAGACCCACCCATCGGCCTAGTCCACAAGGAGAAGGGCGAGAAGAGTAGGACCACGAGGACAAGTATGACCGATGAATCATCCAATTCCGAAGACGAAGCCGCTAGTCCACCACTTCCTAAGGCCACTTACGGGAGTGAGCGATACCATTTCGAGCCGTTCGATGGAGCAACGGGCGATCCCGCCACTAGACACGCACACCATCAAACGAGGCTCTTCCAAAGGTGGTGCAAGTAGCAAGACCGAACGATGAGAAAGATGGCAAAGACGATCAAGAGTTTGAAAGAGACGATCAAGGAGCATAAGGCAAAAAGCTCTTGTGAAGCGGCTAGCGATGGCCACGGAGAGACACAAGCCACAAACCGTCTTGAGATTGGCGATGGCTCGCATGGCGGAGACATGATGGATCACGAGGAGGCATGTCGCTCCTTGGCTCGTAGAGAGAAGGCGGAAAAACGAAAGGCCATGAGATCTCCATCACCGTGCTCTAGCAACCCGTCCTACTCAATGGGGTCTTCCTCATCATCTCAAGACTACTAGGTAACACTCCAAAACCCTTGTAAATAATTTTTCTTTTCTTGAGTCTTGCATTGTATAGTTGTTTTTGTCTTTTGTTTTTGGTTTTTTCCTTGAATTTATTTCACACCGGGACGATGTGATATAAGTTTGGGGGAGGAACCGGTATCTAATCATGTTTATTTTGATCTTATTTTTGATTTTTGCATTTTGAGTCTCATGTATTTTATATAAGGCAGAGAAAAACAAAAAAAACAAAAAAATCGAAAAATTTGAAAATTTTGAAAATACAAAAAGAAAGCATGTAGTTGCATTTCATGAATAGGATCGAGTCTAGTAGCACAAAGGTTGCATTGCACGTGCATATGGAGCAATGATGATTTTTCCTTATAAAGTATCATTTTAAGAGCTTGGTTCAATGCCCTCGTTGCTAGTTGTTTGATGCTTTTGATCTCGTGTTTGAAATCAAGGATGAACCATATTTCGATCTCACATTTTATTACTAGGGTCTTAGCTAAAGCAAGTTTCGATTTGACTTCAATCCTACTTAAGCGAAAACCATAATTTTGACATTGAAATTATCGTGTTCATGCATGTCATAGTAAATTCATGGTTACCACATACATATTTGGGCTCTCTTATCCTTTTCACCACTCTTTTGCTAGCCCAAATAGCCGATTCCCCTTATTGGAATGGTTAACCACACCTTTAACCTACCCTCCTTTCAAGCCAAAATCTTTAGTGTATGAATGTGAGGCCTAATTTTTCGAGTAAGCTTGGCAAAAAGTGTTGAGTTTAAGGCGACAATGATAGGGTTGCATGTAGATCTAACCCAACATCAAGGGTTAGATTAGGATAGGCTTGTGGGAAAGGGAAGTCTTGGGGTGGAATGAATGAAAGTGTGTGACTAATGAGATTGTGGAATGAGAAGGAAATGAGTCCTAAGGAGAACGTGAAGGCGAATGGGGAAAGCAATAACGTGAAGTGGTTTGTGCAAGTCATTAAGATTAGCTCTTAGCAATAGTTATAGCCTCTTGGAGTTCAATGAAAAAGAAAAAAAATATTCATAATCGTCTTTGTAACCTAGTTCGAAACCCTAAGCAATTCTTTACAGCAACTTTGCTCTTGTACTTTGCTCTCAATACAACATCAATAAAAACCATCTTTGGATCTCCTATCGTGTTCTTTTCAAAGAAACTTATGTTCCCTTCAAAAACCTCGATTGTGTGAGTTTTGGCTCTCACAACAACTCCCTGATCCAATACCGATCCATCATACCAACTTGGAATGGAGCGGTATGGTCCTCCAGATTTCTAGTTTTCACAGCCTATTGATATTCTTGTTTTACCACATCAATTACCCTAATGTGCACACTACCGCAATCATAACGGTACGTCGTTGTGTACTTAGGGATCGAATCCACAGAGAGAAAAAACAGCACAATAAGAATACAAGAAACTAATTAAGCTAAGCTAAACGTTTTTGAGTGTTTGCATAAGGAACTAATCACGATAAAACTAGAGGTAAAATAAAGAAACGCAGAACGAGAAAATTACATGACACTTAAAATGATCAAAGCAGTTTTAAAGAAACAAGTTCAAAGAAGATAAGACAATAAACTCGGTTTACCCAAGAAGGTAAAATATAGACGTAGGATATGGTATGCGATTTCGAGTATTCGATAATTCTCTCATGAAGTTTCTACTTACTCAATGAGATTGTTCTAAGGCAAGGGACACAAACTAATAGCTTAACTCACTTCCGTGATGCTAAACCCTTTATTAATAACTCGAATTAGCTAATCTTCCGATTGCAATAACCAAATTATCAATAAGCATGAAACGAAAGCCCTCTTTAGCCAATAAATGAACCTTAGTCACGATTTTCACCTTGCTAAGTGTCAAGAACATGTTAGAAGTCTTCTAGACAGCCTACTAAACCTCTTCCAAGGGCAAACTGACCATGATCTAGAGATTGAGTAGCTACTTCAATCCTAGCCTTAAGATCACTTCTAAACATGAAAACTTTTGTAATCTTGTCCTAAACATCAAGAGATTATCATATATCCCTCTAAATCAACCATTCCCACAGTCCATAAGAAAACTACTCACACATAGTTAAAACACAAAACAAAACCGAACAAAAGCAAGACATAGCAAAATAAAGAAGATTGATGGAGGGAAAGTAAGACAATCTTCACTAAGATGGAGTGGATCTTGAATCTTTCATACAAATACAGAAGAGGAGAAGAGAGGGGTTCTAGAACAGTGAAAAAAGGTAGAGTGATTGTATTTTTCGTCAATGTGTTGTTGTAAGAAAGCACAATGATTGTAGAATATATTACAAAAAGGTTGGACCCCAAAGTCAAGCTAAAAATCCGTCACACTCTTGATCGGTTACGGCGATCGGTTATAACCGATCGCCTGTACATTTTTTTTCTGCCATCGGCTTTATCGATCGGTTAGTAACCGATCCTCTGTGCATTTGTCGTGGGATCGCTTTCATCGATCGGTTAGTAACCGATCGCGCGTGTAAATTTCGGTCCTCTTGTTCTTCCTTCGATCTTTGCGGTTCCTCCTCGAACTTCGATCGTCTCCTTTCGTCCACACTCATCCAAATCAGTCCCGAACACCTGAGAAAGGCTCCAACAAGCTAAAAAGAAAACAAAAACGACCTAGGACATCCTAAATGCAGTGTAACTCAATTTGGACCTAAATGCAATATATACATAATAGAAACTATACGAAACACAAGAAAAACGGAGGAAAATATGAGATTTAAAGTGGTAAAATACAGTAATATCACCTATCCCCTTTTCTCTCATCGATCCAAGACTACGTAGCCCGTCAAGATCCTAACAACACTTAACAAAACATCAAAACGATCTAGAAAAGAAAGAAAGACATAAATAAAAAGTATATACAAGGGATAAGCTTGGGGTGTCTTTCAAGAGAACTTTGTTTAACGTCACTAAGTTCGACGTTGGTTACCGCATTCAAGCGTGAGAAGCATCATCGAGAGGAAGTGAGACTCCCTCCTCAATGATTTCATTGGCATGGTACGGTTTGAGTCTTTGGCCATTAGCAACAAATACTTCTCCATTTTTGTTCACAAGTACAACGGCTCCATAAGGCCGCACTTCTTTGATCACAAAAGGACCAGACCATTTAGACCGTAGCTTCCCGGGAAACAACTTGAGGCGCGAGTTAAAGAGCAAGACTTGATCTCCTTCCTTGAAGTCTTTGCGCACAATCTTCTTATCATGGAAAGCTTTAGTCCTTTCTTTGTAAATCTTGGAGCTCTCATAGCTTCGAGCCTAATCTCATCAAGTTCTTGAAGTTGGATCAAACGTCTCTCTTGTGTCGGCTTGAGATCAAAATTTAGGAGCTTCACGGCCCATATGGCCTTGTACTCAAGCTCGAGCGGTAAGTGGCATGACTTCCCGTAGATAAGATTGAACGGTGTAGTCCTAATAGGTGTTTTGAACGCTGTCCGGTATGCCCACAATGCATCGTCTAGCTTCTTAGCCCAATCCTTTCTCAAACTACCCACGGTATTCTCTAATATGGCCTTGATTTGTCGGTTTGAGACCTCCACTTGGCCGCTTGTTTGAGGGTGGTATGGTGTGGCCACTTTATGCTTAACCCCGTGCTTCTTGAGTAAACTCTCGAAAACCTTGTTGATGAAGTGGTTTCCCTCATCGCTTATGACAACTCTTGCCACCCCAAACCTCGGAAAGATGATAGACTTGAAGAGCTTGAGAACTACCTTAGCATCATTGGTCGGATTAGCGATTGCTTCAACCTACTTAGACACGTAGTCCACCGCTACCAAGATATATTGGTTGCCATATGAAGAGGGGAATGGTCCCATGAAGTCAATGCCCCAAACTTCAAAGATTTCAACCTCAAGAATGGGAATGGGATTTTGAGGCATCTCATCCCTTCTAGCAATGTTCCCATTTCTTTGGCACGCATCACAAGTGGAGACAAAAGCATGAGCGTCTTTGAACAAACTAGGCCACCAAAAACTGGATTGGAGGACCTTTGTCGCCGTCTTGAAGGAAGCAAAATGACCTCCATAGGACGAGCCGTGGCAATGGAACAAGATTCCATTCATTTCTTCTTCCGCCACACATCTTTGATATAAGCTATTCGAACACAACTTGTATAAGAACGGTTCATCCCAATAATACCTTGTGACGTCATGAAAGAATTTCTTCTTCTTGTAGCCTTCCAAGTGGGGCGGTTCTCTTCCACAAGCCAAGTAATTTACCAAATCCGCAAACCACGGTAGCTTTTCATCCGTCAACCCCTTAGCGTCTTCAAAGCCTCTCACGGCCTCAACTTCTCTCCTCAAAACACTCACTAACATCAATTGCTCCTCGGGGAGTGAGTAATCAATTGGGACAAGGTCTTTGATGCGCATCCTAGAAAAATGATCCACCACTCCATTCTCAATACCCTTCTTGTCCACAATCTCCATATCAAACTCTTGAAGTAGCAAAATCCACCTCAAGAGCCTTGGCTTGGTGTCTTTCTTAGCATAGATATGCCTCAATGCGGCATGATCCATGTAGACAATGATCTTGGAGCCAACCACATAGGACCTAAACTTCTCGATAGCAAACACAACCGCAAGTAGCTATTTTTCCGTAGTAGCGTACCTTCCTTGTGTATCATCAAGTGTCCTACTAGCGTAGTAGATCACGTGCATCTTCTTGTCTTTCTTTTGACCGAGAACCGCGCCCACCGCATAGTCACTTGCATCACACATGATCTCAAACGGTAATTCCCAATCCAGAGCTTGAACTATTGGTGCACTCACAAGAGCCCTCTTGATCTCCAAAAACGCCTCAAGGCATTCTTCATCGAACTTGAACTCCACCTCCTTGCAAAGAAGCCGTGTGAGAGGACGCGCGATCTTTGAGAAGTCCTTGATAAACCGACGGTAGAAACCCGCATGTCCCAAGAAGCTTCGAACACTAGTGACCGAATTTGGAGGCTCTAGACCCATCATCACCTCCACCTTAGCCTTATCAACTTCGATGCCCCTCTCGGAAATCTTGTGGCCTAGCACGATCCCTTCTCGAACCATGAAATGGCATTTCTCCCAATTTATCACCAAGTTTGTCTCCTCGCACCTTTTTAGGACCCTACAAAGATTGGACAAACAAGAAGAGAACGAGGAGCCATAAACCGAGAAGTCGTCCACAAAGACCGTGACCATCTCCTCAATTAGATCCAAGACGATAGACATCATGCACCTTTGAAATGTGGCAGGTGCGTTACATAGTCCAAACGGCATCCTTCGATAAGCAAAGGTGCCATAAGGACATGTAAATGTCGTCTTCTCTTGGTCATTCGGGTGAATGGGAATTTTAAAGAATCTCGAATAACCATCCAAAAAGCAATAGAACGGGTGGTTTGCTAATCGTTCCAACATTTGATCAATAAACGGTAAAAGAAAGTGATCTTTTCTAGATGCGGAGTTCAACTTCCTATAGTCTATGCACATCTTATGACCCATTATCGTTCTAGTTGGAATTGATTTGTTCTTTTCATTTTTAACCACGGTTATCCCACCCTTTTTGGGAACCACGTGCACCGGGGAAACCCATGTGCTATCCGAGATCGGATATATGATTCCCGCGTCTAGAAGTTTAAGGACCTCCTTTTTAACAACCTCTTTCAAGTTCATGTTTAACCGTCTTTGATGTTCTATGGAGGTCCTCATTTCATCTTCTAGATGTATGCGGTCAGTGCAAAGTGTAGGAGATATGCCTTTGATATCATCGAGTGAATATCTAATAGCTCTCCTAAACTTACGCAACTCATGCAATAGAGCGGATAACTCATCATCACTAAGGCTATCATTCACAATGACCGGATAGGACTCGTTAGGACCTAAGAAAGCGTACCTTAGTCCCGTAGGAAGCGGTTTGAGGTCCACCTTATGCGCCTTGAGCTCGCTCCAATCATCCTCATCCAAGCTAGTCTTACCATTGCTAGCTTCTACCACAGCCTCCACTTGATCCACTTCCAAAGCAAAGCTCTCTTGTACCAAATCCAATGTAGAACCGTCTTCACATTTCATCCCTTAAAGACCCAAATCAATGAACAAAGCTTCCTTAACCATTGGCTTGTGTGAGTCCAAAATCATCTGATAGCCCTCACTAGCTTCATTCAAATACCCATGTTCACCATGATCCTTGGTCAAAGCAACTTGCAAACCATCTTCAATATTCAACTCTTCAAGGAGTTCATCCGCCAATTCATCCATGATCTCGATGTAGAAGCATTGACCGTCTATAGTGGGCTTCTTCATGACATCATTGATGTTGAATTCAAGCACCTCATCTTTACCCAAATGCAAGTCAATCTTGCCCTTCCTTACATCGATGATTGCTCCCACGGTTGCTAAGAAGGGTCTCCCGAAGATAAGAAGGGTCTTTTGGTTCCTCATCCATCTCCAAGACCACGAAATCCGTTGGAACAATGAAATCTCCAACCGCGATTGGTAAATCTTCAATTAGCCCAATTGGTACTCTCACACTTCTATCCGCAAGGACCAAGGAGATCCTACAAGCTTTGTACTTTGTGAATCCCAATCTCTTAGCAACGGTAAACATCATTAGGCTCACACTAGCCCCTAGATCACAAAGGCAATTGTTGAACGCAAGAGGTCCCAAAGCACATGGGAGAGTGAAACTACCCAGATCTCTAAGTTTTTTTGGTACCACCTTCTTTTGGATGATGACACTACACTCATGAGTCACTACCACCATGGATTCCATCTCTTTAGCTATTTCTTTCACGGCATCCTTGAGGAATTTGGCATATTGAGGCACAAGCAATAATGCATCCACTAAAGGCATGGTAAGCTCAACCTTCGCCATTTGTCTATCAAACACCGCCTTGTACTTTTCCAACAATTGCTTCTTGAAGCGTCCGGGAAACGGAAGCTTTGGGACATAAGGTGGTGGTGGGACAAACAAAGTCTCTCTCTTCTTGGGCTTCTCTTAAGCAACAACCTTGGTCTTGATCTCTTCAACCCGTGTACCCTTGTCTTTGTCTTCCAAAACCATGTCTTCAACTACCACTTCATCTTGAGTCTCAAGTTCCACCCCCCCCCCCACTTTGGTTCTCAATGTCCTCGTTGAGATTAGAAGGGGATTCTCTAGTGGGTAGGACCGTGTCAGTCTGTAGTGTGATGGCATTCACATACTCGTTGGGGTTGGTCTCGGGCTTTCCCGGTAGTTGACCTTGTGACCGTGAAGAAGAAGCGGCTCCCTTGCCTTCAAGTTGTTTAACCTTGGAGCTCAATGTCTCAAGCCTGGAGTTAAGATCGTTGTAAGAACAATCTACCCTTGTATTGATTTCCGCTTGTCCCTTGAGAAGTTGTTGAAACATGGTGTTCAAGTCAAGCTCTTGCGGTTTAGACGTAGTTGCTTGACCTTGAGGAGCAAAGCCTTGTTGAAAACCGGGTGGAGCAATGAAAGGTGTTTTGGCTTGAAACCCGCCTTGGTTCCCTTGAAAAGTATTCTTGGAAACATCGCCTTGGTTGTTGGAAGCTTGACCTTGTTGGTGGGAAGTGAAGTTCCTTTGTTGACCACCTTGGTTACCTTGGTGTTGTTGAGGATACACTTGATCTTATGGATTCTCCACATTTGGGTTCCGGTAGTTGTTGTTGAATCCACCCCGTTGGTAGCCTTGGTTACCCACATAATTTATCTCCTCTTGTGTGCTCAAGTCCACAACTTCATCTTGATAACCTTGGTTGTCTTCATAGTCATCAACAAAATGAACTTGCTTTTGAGAAGAGCTTAGAAGCTTGTCTATCTTGTCATTGAGGCTCTTTATTTCCTTGGTCCTCTTTTGCTCTTCTAAATCACTAGCCATTTGGGTTGCTCTATCATAATCATCTCCATAAATCCCGTCACTTTGAGCTAGATTCTCAACTAGTTCCATGGCTTCATCCACATCTTTGGCCAAGAAGATCCCATTGGTGGCCATGTCTAGAAGCATGCGTATCTTGGGCAAAGCACCACGGTAGAGGGTGCTTAGGAGAGATGCATTTGAGAAACCGTGATGAGGGCATTGAGAAGTGTAGCTTCGAAACTTTTCTCATGCTTCGTTGAATGACTCGTTTGATCTTTGGGTGAAGCTAGAGATTTCGTTCCTCAACTTGGCGGTTCGGGCCGGTGAGAAAAACTTAGCAAGGAATGCTCGCTTGCAATCGTCCCAAGATGTGATGGAGCCTTGAGGTAGATTCTTCTCTCATTGATGTGCCTTATCTCCAAGGGAGAATGGGAAGAGTCTTAGCTTGAAACCGTCTTCCGAGACACCGTTCATTTTGGTGAGCCCGCATATCCTATCGAATTGATCAATGTGATCCATCTTCACACACGCCAGTCGTTATTACAATATCATATCCCCATTTTTGTAATTCACCAATTTTGTTATCTCATCATAGTAAATTCCGGCTGCTTCCACGAGTAACTCAATAATAGTAAGCTCTTCGGACCCAACATTGAAGCTCATTAAAATAAAATCTACCTCATAATATAACGCAGCTACAATCAACTATATCATAAGAAAAGATATCAATCTCACATTGTTATCAAAATATAACTAGATTAAAATTAGTTTTTTGTTTCGAAAAAAACTAGATTAAAATTAGTTTTAAAGATAGATGCTATAATGGAAGAAATCAGTTTCAAAGAGAGAACTATAATGAAAAGATTATTTTAGACATTAGAATGAAACAATTTAGCCAAGAGAAAGATTTAATGGAGTGTATATATCCCCTATCATTTACAATACTAACACACTAACGATTACAAGAATTCAAGCGCACAAGTTATGCACATGGATTCTTGTAATCTTCATAACGGTTTCTTGTTCAACCAAAAAAATGTTTGGTGCTTTCAAGAGCATTTATGTGGATTTTTGTAATTTTGATCTCTTGTTCAACCAAAAAGATTTGGTGTTTTCAAGAGCATTTATAGCTTCGTTTTGGTTAAGATGGTGGTTATCGACGCCATTTATCAAATATTATATCCTCTGACATATGAAATTGGCGTGGCAAATGAAGTTTTTGAGGTAAGTTACTATAATATGTTTTTGTTATTTGGTTTTATATATTTTTAGAGGCAAGGCTTGAACATATTTGCTAGGGAGGGATGATAGAGTGTGCACTAATCTTCATTCAGCAGTTTGGAATTCCAAAAGTTTTCTGTTTAGACGACTTAAACTTTCTGTGCAATTTGCTACCTCCAATCAATGCATTCAATGCATGAGCAGAGATCATGCAACCAATAAGGGGTATTCGAACCATTGCTTCTCTAGAAAAAGCATTAGAACAGCTTAAGATGCACCCAATTGGTTGTGATCTCATCGTGTAAACAAGCCTCTTTAATGATGTTAGGACGCATGAGATTCAAATATATGATGGTCCCAATGGTCGCTATCATGTGCAAAGTCCATATGCAAAAGGTGAACTTCCATGCATGAGTGGTTACCATGCGAAATCAATTATATACCGAAAAATTCCCCAATTTGAAAGTTTGGTTTCTTCATTCAAATCGATTCCCGCTATAACCGAGCTCAGAGTCCATTTTATCTATCAATGTGCTCATTTCAAAAGAGATTGTATACATTGTTGTGATTGGTTATGGTTGTCTGCAAAATCAATTTTGGTTTTACTGTATATTCAAGAATACTTTCTGATTCTAATTTGGTTTCAAATCTCTGAGTATTACAAACACTAGTTGTTGGTTTCTTTTATAATGGGGCTATTGTTGATGTTTCATAGACATTGATTTTATTTTGTAGTGTGAAGAGCTAGTGCTTGAGGTTGAACATCGATAGATTTAGGTCCGAAAATTCCTAGGAAGTGCTAGTGTTGAGCATCAACAATTGCGTTGAAATCTACATTAAAAGAGAATCCCATCAGAAAATTATATCAATGTGGTGCAATTTTGGGTCCAAATCATGTGTTTAAGTGGCTTGATGAAGCACATCTCGAAGAATTTGATGTTTTGGCAAATAAGCAGTTCATGATGGAGAAAGACTTGGCCGAGAATAAAAAAGACATTCTTGATATGAAGAAAGACATAAGTGAGATAATTACAGTGATTGAGTGTCTTAGAACAAAGTTTTAGAAGTGATGTTGTTTGGTATTGTTTGATTATGTCTTTGTTGTTTGGTGTCGTTTGTTTGATTATGTCCATGTAACAGTTAGTTTCAAAGACAAAAGAAATTGGTGTTTTTGTTCTAGTTTCAGTTTCAGTTTTAAAATACTAATAATTTCAGTTTAGTTTCAGAGAAAAAGAATTCAAAAATTAAAAGGTTCCAAAGAACGATACCAAACAACTTTCAATTTCAGTTTTAAAGCACTCCTAGGCCGAGTTTACATTATAATGTTTTCCAAACCAAAGACAAGTTGAACCATTTGCAACATCAAAAATCCCTAAAAAAAGCAACATGGTTTACATCCTAAATGTCGAGTTCATTAAAAATCCTAAAGTAGTTTACATCGTCTTTTGTCTCTTTGAATGTCTTCTTGGCGGCATGTTGGCTAGCTTAGGCACTGACTCGACCTTACATTTGCGTTTGTTGGGCCCGTTTTGTCGACAATTGCTATATGTATATAAATAAACAGCATGTATTACAAGAAAATTTACAAACAATCTAAATGATTCAATAATAAAAACAATTTGATATTTACCACTATAATTTTTGCATGCACAGAAGAAAATTCTGGAGGCGAATTGGTTGGCGTAGGCACAAGCTCTAGCTGGCATGTGCGTTTGTTGTGTCCGGTTTGTCTATAGTTGCTACAATATGCAAATAAAAAGACATCTATTACAAGATCATTTCCAAACAACTATAAATGGTTCTCGTAATGTAAAATAATTGAAATTTACCATTTTAGCTTTCTCATATCACAGATTTTGTCATGAAATTTCTTGTTTTTGTATAGGTTAATTAGATGGAGGAAACCAAATTCAAAGTTGTTAATTTTGTTGTTCATCATTTAATTGATTATGAAGACTTTAATGTCCTTGAAGAAAACCTCCTTCGTTGTCTTATTGATTCATTTGTGGATGCTTAGTTCCAAATATATTTCTCTCGTTGAAACTAAACAATTCTCAAGTTTAATTTTTTAAATTAAAACTATTTCTCCAAAACTAATACATTTAAGTATTATTTAGAGTAATTAAGTATAATTATTAAGCATAAATACAACAACAAAAAAGAGTTAGGGTACGAGCAAGTAAACCCTGAACCCACATGATTTTTTCAGGTTACACTAGTTAGTACTAAAACCCATAATTTTTTTTCGGATCCGGGCTTGTAATAGGCGGGTTTTTTCCGGACCCGGGTAGGATAGAGTTTTTTCTATCCAGTGTAACATCCCTATGCACAACTACATAATTACTGTCCTTATGATGTATAATTAGAGGATAATTAATCTCTAGACTTAACCAAAGATTGAAGTCATCTTCTACACAGGTCAAACCTTCAGATTTCTTCAAGCCCTTCTCTTCTTCCTCTGGTACGTGTAGGGGAATAAAAGAGTGCATGATAATGTTATTAACATATCAAATATCAATAATTAACAAATTACGACAGAAACATAATAATAAGTAATTGGGGTTTGTTGGGAGGAGAAAGAAGCAACTTCAGGATTTAATTGTTGTGGGTCGTTGCTTCTTACGGAAGAGGTAGTTTATGAGCAGCCCAACTAAAGGGAAACCTGTTACCACGCCTATGTAACCAAGCCACCATATGGACCGTTTTGTCTGGCGACACAGCTCGTTAAAGCTTCTCTTTGTTACATCATCCTTACGCTTTGATCCGGTCTGGTTCGATGCTCGTGTTGCTTCTCCTGACGGTGTGGTGGTATTGCTGTCTTGCTCGTAGTTAACTGCTGCCACCAACCCGTCTTCTGCAATGTTTAGGTACGGGCCTTGGTTTATCGAAGGCTCCTCCTTCTTCCCTGATCCTGAGCTTCTTCTCTCTTGAATCTGCAAGGTTTTAATTGGTGACTTTCTGTTTGAGATTGCTTTGAGTGTCGCATGTGTTCGATATAAATTGCAATTCTAACAAACAGAAACTTACTTTCTGTACATGCATATAACGACTGCAGCTAAGAGCGCCAAGAAACTCGTTGGTGGCACGAACCCACCTGTACACAGACATATATAGACAGTGAAAACATGAAGAACTATTTTCACTTTTTTAGAATCTGAGAGATACCAACCACAAGCTAGATGCAGTTAGTCCTTCGAAGAACGCTAGATGTCCACCGTGATTTGTTGTCGCCAAGACAATGTTTTTGTTTGCCCTTTCCAAAGAAACTTCATGTTAATATCTGTAACAGGATTCAAGGTTTTTAAAAAGATTTCGTATTACCGGCATTCGTCCCAAGGAATAGCTTCCTTTGTGCACAATGGATCATCCAGAGCACTTATACAGAGTAGCGGCACCGCGACATTTTCTACGTATTGGGTACTGCTAGATGTTCGGTAATACGTATCCACAGTCTGCGTAAAGATGTATATAGCAATGATTCTGGAGGACAGCTAACATCAGAAAGTTAAAATAATAGGAAGGAGAACTAATACCTCGAATTCCCCGACACGACATGTAGCATGGTTGTCAAAATCTCTGATGGAACGTGACTGATGAAGCCATAAAGTTGGGCAACAACAGACAACGTTAATAGCAAAAGAAATATGTAAGTTTATGTTTTCGTTATTTTTTTCAAGAACTCTGCTTCTTTCAGTGCATCTACCAAGTAGAATGTATATATAGTTTATGGATATGTGGTTACACTACTAACCTTTTTTATGCCTTCCCAATTAGCAAGCCGTGTATACTGAGGTTCATGTCTGCAAATGAAACTAGAGTTATAACTGAAACCTGATCTTCTCATCAAAGTAGTATATCTGAAATATCTCCTCTCAACCCATCTTACAAACTCCAAAATATAACCAAAGAGGTGGACATACAATTGGGCATAACCTTGGAGTCCGATGGTGAGAGCTTTGTCGTATAACTTTTGTTTCAACGTTCGACAGATAAACCTGTCACCAATCTTGTTGGGACAAGGCAAAAGGAAAAGAAAGCATAATGTATCAAGCGTCAACTTGTAATCAAACAAAACCCTTAGTTCAAATTTCCGATCAAGTGATTAGAAAGAACTTAAGACACAGAAAATGTTGGGATCAATATACATAGAAGAAGACAGCTATGACAAAAAATAACTCACCAAGAGGTCCCATGGAGAGCAAATAGCCACAGCACCTCTCAGAGGAGTCTTTTCACCCTCTTCCCCAAGGTATTTGACCTGAAACAATAGATAGATTCAGGCTTATGTTGTCTATTTGATGAACCTCGTCGCGCATATCAACGGTATTGAAGAACCTAAAAAGGCAAACTACTCTATTAGCCTGAAACCTCTGTTTGAATGTAGCATATGGTGCAGCCAACTAAGCAATATGAAATAGAAGGTCCATGGAAGACAAGAAAATCATAACACTAGTTGCTCAACCAGATCAAACTAGAAGCGTAAACTAAAATTGTAAAACGCTGAATTGCTGATTTAGTACCAGAATATTTGCTCCAATGCTAGTTCCAATAGCAAAGAGAGGAGCCATTGGGTATTCGCGTTGAAGATAAGCAAGAACCACCCGTATATCCTCTGTCCATCCAGCGTTATAGAAGCGATCGGACTGCATGCGTTTGCAACATAACAAGATTATAGAAGAATATGTATATAAGCAAGGCACAAGGTTTTATAAAACATGAAAACATTATATACACAGCGACAGAACAAAGGAACTCACAGTAACAGAAACACCGCCCAATCCTCGATGGTTGCTAATAACAACATTCCAACCGGATTTTGCAGTGTTGTAGGCAAGGTGCTTTAGATACTGCAAAATCATCAAATGCAAGTCAGTTAGACATTTAAACTTCATGTACTGTATATAGCACATTCATAATAAAGGTGATTTTGTGGAAACTAGACTTACCGCTGACGAAGAATCACTAGTTAAACCTGGAATGACGACAACGATCGCGGTTGTGTCTTCTTTTGTGATTTCATTCTGATTGTGAACAGCGCCATCAAGAACTGCACAAATCAAAACAGATTCAATCAAGAAACGATGAGCTTGAATGGTATGTAACTTTCTCCCGTTTTGAAAAAGTGATTCCGCCGAGTACATACCATTCACCATAAAACGCACGGTATGATTAAACACGAAAACTAGATTAGACAAAACTTTATTCATCAGTAGTGTTTTTGTTATTCAGCTGTTTCACAATTCTGTTTCAGTTTATTCAGCTTACGAGTTTTCTCGTTCGAGCGTTTTAGCTATTCCGCTATTCAGCTGACATACCATTCAAATCCGATATAAAATCAACGTTTCAGTCAGTCACTAAATTTATACCATCAGAATTCGTCAGCCAATCCAATGCAATCGTTCCACCATCAGAAGCACGAAAGAGATGTCTGACAAAAAAAAAAAAACGTATCAAACAGACTACATCAGCTGGAGAATGCGTCTCAATCGCACAAAAAAATAGCAAAAAAATTGAATCACCTCGTGTAGCTGAAAACCGGAGGCAATCCGTTGAAATTCAGGAAGCAAGTCTGAAGATGAGGACTCGCCAACCATGGCGTCGCCACATATCTTTAAGCATACGAGAAATCAATTTCAAATTCAAATTCAAATTCACATTCACATTCCGAAAATCGTTTTGCGTTTCTCACCGGCCGTGAAGGATCTTGCAGCAAGAGACAACGCCGTGGTAAAGAGGTGAATCGGGATTGTATATGAGATTGACGCGGCATCTGAAATACTGAAGAATCGTGTCGCCAAGGAAGTGGAACTCGAGGAAATTGTAGAAGAAGACGGTCCAGATAAGGAAGAGAGCGAAGAGGTAGTGACGAATAGGGATGAGCGAGAGAGCTTGAAAGAGAAGATCGTATGGAGATACAATCGGATCCTCCATTGCTCTGTCTTTTTCTCAGATCCGGCGATAGAAATTAGAGAAGGATCTTCTGATTCTTCTTCATAGTTAGGCGAACGACAATGTGGCGGGTTGCAGAATTTTTTTTTTTTTTTTCACGGACTAAAAATTTTAACATTCTTTAACTCATATTTGAAATCTTTGTATGACGTCACCCAAATTTTCCGCAAAATGAATATTGTTGGAAAAAAAAGAAGCTAACAACTTTGAGAAATTAACAACATTATTCCTTTTTTTTTTACCCACAAGTCCCGTACTTTTATAAAGACCTTTATTCCTACCAATTTTCGTTAGCTCAACCAAAAAAATACCAAAGGCAAAGCCTAGAGGTCAGATGATCGAGTAACGTTTGGAACGAGACCATAT
The DNA here is from genome assembly GCA_002933915.1 of Eutrema heterophyllum. Taxonomy (NCBI): domain Eukaryota; kingdom Viridiplantae; phylum Streptophyta; class Magnoliopsida; order Brassicales; family Brassicaceae; genus Eutrema; species Eutrema heterophyllum. The sequence goes on along the minus strand of PKMM01048704.1, from coordinate 204,887 downwards.
AAAATGCTCTGGTCCCGGACATGGGTTGTACGGGTTTCGGCCCAGAAACTCCTAATAATTATAAAAAAAAAAAAACACAACATTATTCAAATAATCTTGATTTTGTTGTTCAAAGTTTCGCTAACTTGTCGGCACAATAGTTTTGTCTCTCGTAACACAAAAGACAAATCGAAGTCGTTACTCGTGTATACTATAATTGGTTTTGCTCGTTTTGCATTTGCTAACAATAAATAGCGACAACGACCAATCATGTTCGTTTTAATGTTTTATAGTCGACATGTTACCGCGACAACGATAAATTATAGCGGCTAACTTACGATTCGTTTTGCAGTCGTTAGCAACCGACAAATTTCAGCAACTAATCAAAAACCTATCGTAAAACCAATAACTACGAAACAAACAAGATTTGGTCGGTCGTTGCCGTTGCAAAACGAACAGGTTTGAAAATGACACAAATATACACAAAACATGTAAACCCAAAATCAAAGTAACCCGTTAAACTATGCAAACATTGAAAGTGTAAGCGAGTGAAATAAAAATAAGTAAATTGATAATGATGTTTTTTGGGTTTTTATATATATAGCGTATATATACTGTTTATGTAATAATTGTTTTTATATATATAGTGCATATATCTGCTTATGTAATAATTTGTTTTTAAAAAAAAAATTTGTCTACTAACTTTGTAATCTCGATTTGATATGAATGAAATTGTTTTACCGTTAAAAAAAGAAAAAAAAAGATCTAAACAACAACTGTCACATTTAAAAAAAAAAAGTTTCAGAGAAGTGTGAATTCACCTCACCATCCATACCTTATAAATGAAAGATGCAAGCTAGAATACAAATTAGCTAATAAATGAGCATTCTTTTTTTTTGACATAATAAATGGGCATCCACTTGGAGGAAAAAAACTTTTTTTATATATTATTTATTCTCCAAATGATCATATTCTCTTGTATGTACACAATACAACTACAACAAGAACAAAAAAAAGAACAACAATACAAAGGAAATGACTACAAAACCAAACCAAATTACACCCACAAAACCAAAATAAAAAATAGTACAAAGTTACCACTCTCTACCAGTTTCAATCGCATCCACATTCTTCATAATATCAATTATTGGGGGATAAGAGAGGATGGTTGTTGTTACCATCCATTTAATCCCAATTCTGAAATCAGATGGTGTGAAAGTAGTTAACTACTAGCTCCGAATGGTGTCCACGCGATCAATCACATCAAGGGCTTTCATGCGATCTATATCAAAATCGATGATGGGAACAGAAGGTCTTCTGGCTGAGAAAGTATCCTTCTTACTCTTCATCATCTCCCCCATCATCGGCGAGTGGCTACTGCTTTTGCTCAGCCTGTGATGCTTACAAAGCCGTGTCTTAGCCACCGTTTGAAACTCTTGGCTCTTGCTTATTCCTGGCGTTTTTCTCCTCTTGCTCACGTCTCTAAGCATCTCTTGATCCTCCATAGTAAGCAATGGAGAACCCAGATTTGGGTTGTGTGAACCGCTGGAGAGTTGGATCGTTTTCTGGTTAGGTGATCTGATTGGTGACTTAACCGGAGATCTTAGGCCACAACCGGTAGTGGCCCTGACTTGGGTAACAAGATGATGGAGCCACACCACCAGGTCTAATATGTAAGCCTCGGTTTTTTCTTTATCTGCATGGTGAAGCGTATCTATTCTTAGTATGGTCTGACCTGCTGGTCTCTGGTTCGCCTCCGACCTGAAATTATATTGCATAGATAACATCAGCAAGGAACACAATTGTAAGCATATATACACAGCACAAAGAGAGAAAAGCCTAAGCATCAGCTTGTCCTCAGGGCTTACCCAGAACTTGCCCATTCTCCAACCCATCCAAACCCGTGATGCGCTCTGGTTGAGAAAAGAAAAGACGGAAGAATAAGTCTGACTTACTTTAAGAATTAAAACCAAGGGGGTTATGTAATGTGTAACACGCTTTAGTTGAGAGAAAATTAAGACAGATAACATGTTCCATCGACCCACCAAAAAAAATACATGGTTTAAGTGAGAACATAGTTCTAATGATGACACAAAACCACGATAATGAGAAAGAAAACATTGCATAGGCTTACTTGGTTGTATTTGTAGCAACAGGAACGAGCCACTGCAATGTTTTTTCCATTTCGGCTTTTATTTGAGGAACAGTGAGCTGGTTAAAACAAATCAGAGGCAGAGTGATGAGCAGGAATACAAATAACATTTCAAGTAACAGTGATTCATTTTCTCCGCATTAAAGCATTATGGGCAGTGTGGAATAATCCTAATACCTCTTCCTTGACCTGGAAGGACTGTATTCTGGAGCGTAAAGCAGATTTTATGCTTGGGGGTAAACCTTGGTACAAAGCGTCTCTTGTGCTTGCAGGCATAGTGCTAGACCGGGACACCTACTCATAGAAATGAGAAAATAAATTAATTGATATAAATTCCATGAACCAACATCTGATATGGGTCCAATCATATTAATAATATTATTGCTAACGGTAGGTTACTATTGAGATCCGGTAACCATTGGGTATGAGTAACAGACGATTCACAATGGCAACCAGAATTTGGAAACAGGTCAAACACGGAAAGTAAAACTTAAGTGATAAATACAATAATAACTTACAAGAGTATCAATTTGAGTAATGATGTTTGCATAATGTAAGGCAAGACCAGCAGAGCCCAATTTTTTATGATTGACTGCCGGGTCACTTGCAGGCTTATCAAGATCTGCATATCAGGTAGAATGATCATGATTAGTAAGCACATGTTTCATTTTCGATATATATATATTTATATAAGGAAAAAAAAACAACTAAATCATCAATCTTCCCGAAAGCTGAAATAAGACTAAAACGCTTTATCCAATAATCGAGCCTCACCCGCACCACCAAAGGCTTCGTGAATCTCCAAATGCAAGAAATGGACAACGTCTACGAGTTTCTCCATCACCTAAGCATTATTTGTATTTTCAAGAATTAACAAAGGAATCGAGATGAGCCAAGGAACTTCTAAGAAAAAGGAAATATTATTGGTTTATCAGTTTGCAGCACTTACCTCTTCCAAGATCCTAGACCAAAGAGATTTTTTCTTTAAGTTTCGTACATGCTTTTTCTGACTCTTTAATTCAGTTCTCAAGATAGCGAGGGTATCTCCCACACCTTACATAGAAATAGCACAGATGGAACAGAAATTAGAACGGTAACACAAAACAGAAGAAAATAGAGAGCGTAATACAATGGCATCCATTTCCAAAGATATATGTTGTGGAAATTAGAACATATATTATTTGGTACCAACCTCGTTGTGTTGTGCTTGGGTTCTCTTCTTCCTGGATCTTACGTTGGTAATCTTGTTCAAACCTATCCAGCGCATGGAGTTCATGATACAAGTCCTGAAAGCATAGTAGAAAATCAGAGTAAATTGCCATTGAGAGAGTCAAGCAGGATTGAATATCACAAATTTGCATGAAAATACATACAGCTGTAAAATGAACAAATGTCATCAGCTGGTGCATTATGGTTTCTGCTTCCTGTTTCAAATGTCTCTGGGGTGCAAATTCAGAGCCCAACCTAAATCACAACACAGAACTAATGAAAGATCAGATACTTTCCGAAAATAATAGACCCATTATGTGACCAAAGTGACAGGATCATATTGGAACCTGTCAAAGAAGCGATCCAGGTTGTGGTATTGAGGATCCTTGCAACGATTCCCAAAACGCACCACCTCTCCAGAAAAAATCTTCAACTCTTCCCTGTAAACGATAAATACTTTTAACTGTTGCTTATCTCCAAACCACAAATAGAAAACAGTGTAAAGAGTACACAGAACATTTTCAAATACTGTCACCTTTTATCTGCAGCAGCTATTCTCAACAGTTCATCCATGTCTTTCGATATTAGGTTTTGTACACCTTCTGAGGGTAACACTGCCTCTTTCAAATGCGTGATGCTATCTTTTGAAAGAGAATGCATAAGATTGGCGCCTTTAACGATGGTGTTAGCGACTTCAAAAGACAGGATTGAGATCTTGTTCCCTTTTGTAGTCGTGGCAGAAGAAAATCCCCCGCTAAGGTTCAGATTCGTCATGCTACTCCCAAGTGTGTCCAATACGTCCACAGCTTTACCAAGTCCCATAGTGCCAGCCCTGCCCAAAAGAGAGCTTACTTCCGAAACCTATAAATAAGAAACAACTCAGTCAAGCCCATCAAAGAGATTAAAGAAACTAACTCACAATGCTAACATTTGTCTTTACCTTTGCCACAGCAGCTTGCCTAGACTTAGTGGATCTTGATTGCTGAGATAAAACCCTCGATAACCGGGGAATCCCGTCCTCGATATTCTGAGGGTGAGATCCAGCAGAGGCTACGTTTAGATTCGGAAACGAAAACGATTCCGATGGAGGCTTATCCACCACAGGTGACGGAGAAGGATCAGCATCTTTGTGTCCGAGTTCACCGGACTCGGAATTAACATCAGACCCATTATTCAGATGACCATTAGCATGTTGAAAGCTACCACCAGGAGCGTTATTTACAGAGGAGCTCCTCGAGCAAAGCCCACCCATCACACGGCAAGAATCGCTGTACCAAATTTTATTACCAAAATCAGCTCAAGCTCTCTCGAAGCTCTCCATACGGAAACGACGAACTTGATCTCCAAATTGAATGTTACAAGAAGAAACAAAAAGAAACTCTACGAAACTTCAAATGGATGAACAATGTAACCAGCAAAACACTGCAATCGCAAATCCTGATCCGTATGAAAGCAGCAGTCCATTAATGGAGCAATTGCTCAACCTGCCATGAATCAGGAAGATTCTGATTAAAAGTCAATCCAAGAAAATCCCGGAAAAATCCAAAACCCTAGCAGCAACTCAGCTAAAAACCCAAAAGAAACTATTCAATCCGTAGCTTTGTAGCTTATATGAAGAGTCGCGAATACAAAACGGTAGAAGCTAGAGGAAGACCTAAGAGCCAGAAACTCGGATCTGGGAGTCAGATTAAACAGATTATTCGCCACTTCGGCTTCGTTCTTGCTCCAACCATGAGCAAAGCTCAGAGAAAGTGACCAAGTCCAGCTGAAGAAACGCGACTCGAGAGAGAGAGAGAGAGAGAGAGAGAGAGAGAGAGAGAGAGAGAGAGACAGAGAGAAAGAGAGAGAAAGAAATTTATGAAATTTTGTCGCAGGTTTTGTTGAGAGTTGGAGATGGTGAAGTTGCCAAAATCAACCAGAAAGGGCATCTTCTCGCTTAATTCAAAGTCTTCATACACATTTTTTTTTTAAATGTATTTTTTTTTTACCAACAAGTTGCAATATAAATTTGAAGGATCAAATATCGATTACTCGAAAATTGAAATATTATTTTAGTTCTTTCTTAATTTAACCAAAGAATTTCATGCCGAAATCTTAATTAATTACCGAAATCAGTAAAATTTTGAGTTTTCTTGTTATTTAAGGCATCTTATATTGACTAATCGTGATTACATAGGAAAGATTCAAATTCTGATCCCTTAATTAACAAATTAATTTTTTTTTAGTTGATAAAATATTTTTTAGTTTGTCCCATCTTTATATAAAATTCTGACCATAAATTGGTTTGATCAAATATTTTTAGTTTGTTGACTAAATGTATGACTAAAACCGTTTGATAGATAAAAAAGATTGGAGATTTTTTCGGTGAACAAAAAGTCCAAAATTATTTTTTGCAAATTAAAAGTTGAAAATATTTTTGGTAAATAAAAAAAGTTGAAAATTGTTTTACCCAAAAAGTTATTTTTTCAAACTTTTGTATTAAAGTAGTAAAAATGATTGTGGAAGAGAAAATATTTACAGTTAAAAAATCTAATTAGTTGGTTTTGAAAAAAAAAATAGAGATATGAAATAATAAAATTATCGATTTATTTTTCACCTAAAAAATATTTTGAAGTTCTAATAACTATTTACAAAAAAATATGAATTAATTTTCACAAATGTTAGCGATAAATAATTAATCATATTCGGATTATCTTTCGCATTCGTTGAGTTGATTGTCGAAGATTCACAAATTTTATGAATTCCTCTTTCAATTTAAGAAACTCATTCAAAATAGGTTTTGGGTGAAATGTTTTTGGAGATAATAATTTCCCATATAGATGGCGAATCACGTAATTTTCTGAGCTCTGACGTATCATTGTGTTTTGGAGGAGAACTGGTTCCCAGAAGACGAAAAAAAGTCCTAAAAACATAAAACTTTGATTTCATATTTTTGATATTTTCATTTTATTCTCAAAAACAATGACTTTAATTTTTTTTTGATTTTGTATAATTTCTCATTGACAATCGTCTTTTCTACAATACACCTTACATAATGCTATAATCATTTTTAACTATTTTAATCTTAAATTTTGTAAAAAAAACTAGGAAAAAAAGAAAATTTTACCTTTTCACTTACCAAACATCTCTAACTTTTACTGGCCAAACCGTATAATCTTATCGTTAGTCAACTATAATTGTTAACAAACGTTGGGACTAATATGTTTTGGTTAAAAAAAGTTGGGAATAAACAGGTTAATCGGAAAAAGTTGAACATTTTTTTCTAGTCTTATACTAATAAAAGTTGATGTTATATGTATCTAAAGGTGTCCACATACGATCACTACAACAAATAAGGTATATTATATCATTTATTTTGTAGATTTACATCATTTTTAATTGATGCAGATAAATTCTGCATTGACTCTGAAAGTGGTGATGCAAATATGTTGTATCAGTTGAAAGAATCAATGTAAATATTTGCATCATTGATGATAATGGATGTTAATATTGCGTCGATTATAAAATTGAATTTAATTTTACATCAATTATTAGAAATGATGTGAATATTTGTTACGTTTATAACAAATGATTGTTACATATTTATATCAATTTTAATAATTGATATTATAATTGTATCAGTTGTAAATAATTGATATTAAAGATGTTAGTTTTGAAAGATCGTTTTTTCTTTTAAATGTAAATACTTTTTAAATGGCCTCATATGTATTTATTAATTAAAACTAAAATGTATCAAGAATAATTGGGTGTCGAATGACATCAATTTGATTAAAGTCCATATTAAGCTTATTTTGGAATGATGAGTTTGTTTTATAGAGGAGTATTTTATCCTCTTTGGTTTTTGTTTCCGATGTGGGATCAACAGATTTTGAAAACACTAAATAAAATATATTAATTGTTTAATCAGATTTTTGTTAGCATCACTTTTTAATTGGTACAAAATTTGTATCGCTTTAAATAATTGATGCTAAAAATAATCAGTATATACGTCATTTATTTAACTGATGTGAATTTTTGTTATCTATCGATTTTCGTTAAGTGATACAATTTAAGATAAATTAGCATCAATTTTACTTAAATGATGCCAAATAAACCAGTAATAACATCAATAATATTAGTTGATGTTAAACGACAAAAATTATATCACTTGTTAATAAAGAATTCTAATTAGCATCAATTATTGAACTGATACATTTTAATTGATGCTATCCACACCTTTTTTGTAGTGGATTTTAAACAATCAATTTGATTGGTTCATATCAATATTAAAAATTAAGAAAGTTTTCAAATTATAATATTATTGTTAATAAAAAATTTAAAAGATAAAGAATTAATGTAAAAAAAATTCCATTAACAACAAAGAACCAACAAGGTATTAAATTAGGAAAATTTGTTAATTTAAAATAATGGTCTTAATTATATAAATAACTAAGAATAAAACACTTTGTGTTGTGAATAAAAGAGATTGAATAAATTATTGTGTGTCTTATTCCATGAATAATGAGAGGTATATATAAGTATACAAAGACTTGATGAACAAGTTAAACTTATGAAATAAGTAAATCTAAAATATTCTAGAATCTCTTATAATATAGGCTTTATAATAGGCATCCATATAATTTATTCATAACAGTCCTCTTGGATGACCATTATACAAAAATATTTCTAATGCGCATAAGATGTTGCATCATTAAAAACTTTACTAGAAAAACTCAATGGAAAAAACCATAATTAAGGAAATAAGAGTGTATCGCACTATTACTCCCCCTTATGAATACATCACTTGAAATTTTTGAGACGATGCGATCCAATATGTTGAACTAGCCTCTTAAAAGTAGCAATTGGAGACGTCTTGGTAAATAAGTCCACCAAATCTTCACTTGAACGAATTTGTAGTAGATGTACATCGCCATTCTACTGCAATTAATGGGTGTCGCGGATGACCCATCTTGATCATTCTCTTTGCTTCTAATGATCTCATTAATCTTTGGAATGGTGATAGACTTTTATATTTACATTCCCTTAGGTGTCTATCATTTGCGTGTTCTTTGTTGCCTCGTTAAAACCTTGTTATGGAAAAACCCAATGGGATAAATATCATGATAAGAAAAAAGAGTACAACTACGCACATCATCATATTTTTCCCCTAGAAGAATCTTCTTCAAGAGATGCATTCCAAACATATATATCATCTTTCGGGAATTGATATAAGCATAGCCTTAATTAATACACTCGTATGATTATCATAATTTCTCAGGTTATTGGACTTCTGGTCCATAACATCCTTTTCACATAGAAGATATGTTCTTCATCTATTTGGACTTCATCCCAAATTTGTTTTTACATACCATCTTCTAAACATTTATCTTTTTCATACGAGTTATTTATGCTCTCCTTGTAAAAGTTATTGTTTTGGATTTTCTTCTTGTTATATGAAAGCACATCTATCAATCATGAAAGAGATCAGTAAACTGCTCAAATAACATTTATGTATGGTACTTCAAGACCAAATATATATGAGCATTTTTTTATATCTAAAATCATGCAAGGATCTTTTGAGATAATATCCATTTTCTTAGATTTACAATTTGGAAAACCTGAAGACAATGTGTAATTCACCCATAGATTGAGAAAGACGACTAAAATGAAAGAAAAATGATCATGTGTAAACCAATTTTCTCAGATATAAAATAATGTTTGTTACTTCAATAGTCTTTGTAATGATCCCTAAGTATGAGAATTAAATCATCATCTCTTAGGTTTATGATCTATCCGAAGAACTACTGAAAAATTACCACAATCAATATGTCATAAGACAAAATTTTGGCTTCTATCTCTTCAAGGTAAAAATTTTGTTATTATAAATTTGTTTCATATGTTCATTACATCTTCATATATTGTCTTGGTTTCAAAATTTTTTTTTTCATATATACGAGAGAAGGATTTATGCTTATTATTTTGCTTTTCGATTTGTAGATTAAATTGAAAATTTGTATTGATAAAAGTAGCTAAGGAATGAAAATAGTTTTTGACTTTCTTGTTTTTTTGTTGTTTCCATAGAAAACATATATAACGAGAATGAAACTGGATATGATGAAAAAAATTATTCACTCTGATTGGAAGAAGTGAGATATAATTATTGAAAAATCATTTAAAAGTTAGCACAACCAATATACCCCCAAACAAAAGTCTGGTATTTACCTTTTCAAGATAAAACTGACAAAAATATATTTAATTCTTCGATTTTTTGTTATTTTTAATTAGTTCCAAAATTCATTTCATATGCATTTATTGTCTTTATTTCAAAATTAAAGTTGTCATGAATCTTAAAGCAAAAGTTGTATTTATTAGTTTGTTTTTTTAATTTAGTAGATTAAATCAGAAATTTCTATTGGTTAAACTAGATAAAGAAAGAAAAATCACTTTTAACTTGATTACCTTTTGTTGTTTTCATAGAAAACATATATAATTAGGACATATATAGATTCAAAACAAGATCCGTGAAACCTCACAAACTAGATATAATTTATGTTAAAACTGTAATATTATATATATATATATATTATTACAATCACCAATATAAACAAAATAATATATAAATAAAAATAATCAGTTGCATATAAATTTCATCAAAATAATATTAAAATATAGCATGGGTGGAAAACCTAGTTCATAAGAAAGTTGGTGGGCTAAAATTGGTAAGTTAGAAATTTCTTTTGACAATTTTCATTTGGGTTTCATTTGGGCTCAACAAAAATGTAATAGCCTTGGGTCCGATAGGAGGAGTGAGAAGGCATTGGGGTGTGACAGATTTATAAAAGGGAAAAAACTTAAAAATACGATAAGTCTACGTAATATGTTTAATAAACCTAACTATTTTGACACGTAGAAATATACATAGATTAACATCGACATCTATTTTAATATTCAAATTATCTAAATTTCGTGTATTTTATAACATTTATATTTTGAAAACCCAATTTTACCATCTTTTATTTACTAAATTCGATTTATTTTATCAAAAAAATAATATTAATAATTTATCAAAATAAAAATTATTATTATCTTCCTCGTTGGAATCCCTTCTTCTCTCACAACGCAACGAAACTGTTGCAGGCTTGCAGCTCACCTAATCGAAAAACGGAGTCTTCGTCTAAGGATAATCTCCTTAAATCATTGGCGAAATCTCCTGTCTTTGCCTCCATTTCATCCATCGCGTCCCTATGTCTTCCTCGAGTTTTGTCCCTTACGTCGATTCAAAGCGGCAAAGGAGGGGGTAATGGAAATTTTGATAGATTTAGAGGAGGCGGAGATGGAGGAGATGATGGATTTTGGAGGGATTTGTTTTCTCTTGCAATTTCAGTGGCCGTCGCGAACGAGAAAGAGATTCGGGGTTCGGGAAGATCTCGTGATGAGATTTAAGAAACGTATTCAGAAGATTAGTTGCCGAAAATTACAGTACCAGAGAGAGATCAGAGATGGCTGGATCCAGAGAATTCAAAATTCTTAGTAGATTGAGAACAGAAACTTTGATTCTAGCACGATCCTGTAAACAACGATCTTCAATTTCAAATTGGAACCACGAGATTCGACTTAAGACAAAAAAAACGGGGAAGAGAATCACGAATTTGATAATCGGCAGTGAAACTTACTTCGTATGGGAGAAGAATATCAATTTTCTTTCTCGGTATTTCAAAACCCAGAAAATCTCAAAGTCGATTTTTGTTCAACTAATTTGAAAATAGCTAAGATCGCGCATTGGGTGAGTCACGATATCGAATTTGATTGGGTGCTTCAAATATGGATTGATTCGTTCTCTTAAAAATTTGATTGCTTTTTAAGTTTGAGTTCTAACGAAAATTGGATCTCGAATCAAATACTCAAACCTGCTCTTTTCAAAGTTCTAAGATTTATCGCATTTACTTTCTTGGATCTAGATGAAGTGGAGGAGGAACAAGTAAAAGAGTGGAGGAGGAACAAGTAAAAGACAATCCATCATCGATTGCGGCGGAGGGAGATGCAGAACCGGCGTTGCTCGAGGAGAGGAATAATTATTTTTATTTTTATAAATTATTAATTTGTTTTTTCTAATAAAATAAATCGAATTTGGTAAATAAAAAATGGCAAAATCGAATTTTCAAAATATAAATGTTTTAAAATACACTAAATTTAATAGTTTATGTATTAAAAAAGAGTGATTAATAGTTTGAGTATTAAAATGGATGCTAACGTTAGTCTGTGTATTTTTCTTGGTGTCAAAAGAGTTCGTATATTAAACATCCATATTATTTAGAGTTTGTGTATTTTTAAACTTTTTTTCATATGCTTACCATGTACTGATGATAATTTGTATACCATAAAAATGTGTCTCTTATTTATTCATTATCTAATTTTACGTTTATGTTTATTTTTACTATATAAATACGTTATAAATTATTCTTTTATGTTATAACCATACACACTAGAATCGAACTTTTCTATCTAATAAAACCAGTTTTGAATGTAATTTTTTATTTCTAAACTTTACTCACTTCAAATATTTTTAATTTCATAACTGTGAAATACCAAACCGAAATCAAGACTAATCAAATTTATGGTCAAGCTCGGTCTGTAGGGAAGCCGGGGTAGAACACAGCCTAGGACCACCAATGTTTTTAGTTTTTTTTTTTTTTTTTTTAAATTAATAGTTTATAGACCACAAAATTTTAAATTCATCTTTTTTTTTTAAATATTGTTTCCCTATTAAAAAAATATTGTTTGTTTCACATAATTATCCATCTAAGAGCTTATTTGAACATTATTTTTGTCATGATCTCTACGTATATATATTTTTTTTGATAAGAATGTGAATTATCATTTAAAAGATTAAACGATTACAACTTGTACATGCGTACAAAAGATGCTACTAAAACCAAAAGATAGACCTTGCTAAAAAAAGAATAAGAAGACAAGGAAAGTCTAGGACTCCCTCAAAGGGAAGATCTAATGATTTGGAAAGCCAAAAACATTAGAAATTAAATCGGTACTGTCGACATCGAAACACTGAAGCAACATGTAACGAGTAGTGATTACAACCTTGAACACCTGCAGGAAAGAAGAGACTGAGAAATGGTCGAAAGGAGATAAACAAAAGAAAGGTCAGCGAAACGTCCATCTTGCATATCAGAAACAGATTCATCCGGTAGCCCGAAAAAGAGCCTTTCCTCTAAGTAGTCGAGGAGGCCCGAAGCAAGACATACCTCAAACTTGGTCTGAGGCTAAACTAACAAAACATAGAACATGTTCTAAGACGGGACTACACTAACTATCAAATCCTAGAAGCGCTAGATCACTCTACCAAGATCAGGTTCCAAGCTCTCTCCGATGTCAGCAGTAGATATCAAATCTCAACAGTACAAACAACTTCAATTCTCAATAACCTTACTACTTCCTCCAAGAACATGAAAGACGAGACACAAACCCAACTTTAATAAACTCTAACTAACCAAAACCAAGGAAAACTTACGCACGTCCGAGAGTAACAAACAGACACACACAATAGCAACGAGGCAAGGAGCCATCGGAGACGAAGACTTGAGGAAAACCGAGCATTCACCACGCCGAAAATAGAGCACTGAAATCTCAACACCGCACATAGAGCCTCGTACGCTGCCACCAGAAGCTCGCTCAGCACCAACAAGAAGGGTCACCGCCTTGAAAACGTCACCAAACGGAACTAACCCCCAACCGACAGAGCAAGAAACAAGATCGAAGAAGGAAAGAGAAAGCTAAAACCCGGATGAGATGTTGTCCTCGACAAATCAAAAGGGGAGAAGCAATCAATTTCCGAACTTGAGGAGTGAATACCGCAGCTACAGAGCTCGACCAAGGCAAAACAAAGGAACACCGGGGACACACCCATAACATGCAAAGACGAGGCCAAAGAATCTACGACCCTGAGCCAGACGCAGCCCTCACACGCCCAGAACGAAGGGAGTAAAAAGCTTTAGGCTCGCCGCCGGCAAAAGAGCCGGCAAGGACCACCGCCGCCTCTAAATCACAACCAAACCACCGCCAAAGCAAGTCAGAGAGCTCGCCATACCAACACGAGGAGCTTGTGAACTAAATCGAGACCCGCCAGAGTGAAACGCCGGTGAGCAAATGAGGACCGAGACAACGACTAAAAGAAACGACGAAGCGGACACCGGAGAGAACGCCAATCACAAGGGAACGCCGACCTTGTGCATAGTGTCAACTAAAAGTCTAAACTATTATGTATTAGAGGAGAAAGGTATCGATAGTTATTTATAAATTGGCTTTTTTTACCTTTTTCTAAATATTTAATCAAGTTTATGTTAAAATTTGGATAATCAAAAAAAAGAAAGGAAAAAATACCCTACACTGCTACACAATCGCCTTATGTGTTTTAGGATAAGGATGTTTCCTAGAAATTACAGCTAAAGATAATATTGATCATTATCAGTTTAAAACCCCTTACAAAAGGATATATAATTTAACAAATATAAACGGTGATGTGTTAGGAATCCTAAATATTTTCACATATTCTTAGAAAAAATGTAAAACGTTTATAGCCTAAAAAGAAACATATGTTTTTCCTTTTTAATGATTTAATCGAGATTTAAGAGAAATCGGCCAATAATTCATATTTCTTGGCCAATAATGATGTTAAGCCTAATCATTTATTTTAATCCGTTGAAAAAGATTTTAAATTATATACTTATATTATTAAAAAAACGACAGCAAGTAGTATGATCGATGTTTTGGTGTTTCTACCCAGTATATTCGAATTCGATTATCACCAACGGTCTAAAAAATTAAGACGACCGCATCTTAATTGTAAAAATAAAGAAATCTAAAAAAAGAAACGAGAGAAATAGTAGTGTATTGAAAAATTTATATCTTTTGATTTTTTCTTAGAATCCTATATATAATAGAATTGAAATTTTCACAATACAACGAGCATATTTAGTTTTGTAAACAACGGCCATGGAAATAACTATGGATGATGCCACAAAATCTTTCATTTGTAGCCAAAGATGCTGCGATCATTGTAGCCATGGAGTTTATCCTCTCTGGGCTCTTTATGTTCATGATTTGAGATCATGTTTCACACTTAAAGCTTATATTTTAGCAAGCATTATCTACGAAATCTTGTGTCTGTAGAGCCGTCATGGATTTATGGGTTAATAGGTTCTAGGAAAAATCTCAATTGTATCTCCGTTGACCGTTAATGACCTCTTTGATTGAGTTTGACGGCGGAGATTTCTCGGTTTGAACCACTTGGTTGCTGCGTCCAACCCTCACGAGCAAATCTTGATCGTTGATCCTCTGTTCTGTTGATAGTCCACCGAGATATCTCAATGGCATCGAAGGCGCCGTTGGTCGTGACAGAGATAGTTTGGACAACGACGTCGATTCCTCTTATGCGGTAAGTAATTTTTTCTTAAACTGGTCTCTACTCTTAGGGTTTATTTGTAACTTAGCTCAAAGTTGTTTCCAAGAAATTGAGTTGAAGTTATGCGTTTCACATGTTTAGGCTATATGATTCGGCTTTGTCTTATTTCAGGACTGTATGCACCAATTATACAGAAACTCGATGCAAATACACAATAACGAGTTAAAGAAGGTGGATCTAACATGGAGAACAAGTATCTGCTTACACTATGTTAAACATTGAAGGTAATAAGGATTATCTCGGTATTTGATTGACTCTCACACCGTGCGAAGCTTTTTGATATATTATCATTTTCCTATTGTTTTCTTTTGTTTAGATGTTTCACCGATTAAATCGACACGAGGGATATTTCTGCAAATCGTATTGGGTTACTTATTAGCCAACATTAGGAGTTGAAAACGATGGAGGATAAGAAGGAAAAGACGAAGAATATGAAAAACTAAAAGATAAAGAAGATGGAGAAGAAAAAGACGAAGCCAATGAAGAAAATGAAGAAAAGAAAAATAGTCGGATAAGACGAAGATGATGAACAAAGAAGAATGAAATGACGAATTTGGAGAAGAAAATAAATAATCAGAAGAAGAAGTCGGAGAAGAAAACCAATACATAGTAGACGAAGTGGAAGAAGGAAAATACATAGAAGAAAAAGAATTAAAAAAAAAAGAAGAAAACAAGAAGATGAATAATACAAAGTAGACGAAGGTGAAGATGACGAAAGAGACGAAGAAAAACTAGATGAAGACGATAAACAAGAACAAGTTAAAGACGAAGACGATGAAGAAGAACTCGAAAATACAAGGAAAAATATTAAGAAAGGGAAAATATAAACCAAAAAAGGAATAAGAAGATGAATAAGATGAATAAGATGAAGACGTTTAAGATATGATGAAGAATTGGAGAAAGGAAGAATAATCGGAGAAGAGAAAAAAGAAGTCGGAGAAGAAGGAGAAAAAACTATAAGATAGAAGACGAAGTGGAAGAAGAGAAATATAGGGAAGAAAAAAAATGGATGAAGACTTTAAAGGAGGAGAAGATGAAGAATTTGGAGAAAAATAGGAATAAGACAAAGTAGAAGAATGTGAAGATGAGGAAAAAGGCGAAGAAAAATCAGAAGAATAGGAAGTCGAAGAGAACGAAGAAGACAAAGGTGATGAAGAAGGAGAAAAAAAGAAGAAGAAGAAAGAGAATAATATAACGCGGAAGAAGAAGAAGATGAAGACAGAACAAAAGACGAACATGAAGTAGAAGTCGAAGAAGATGATGAAGATGAAAGAAAAGGGTGAGGAATAAGAAAATCGAAATATGTATAAGAGGAAGAAGAAGTAGAAGTCGAATACGATGAGGAAGAAGAAGGAAAAGATGTGGAAAAGACGAGTGACAGAGAAAAACCGGAAGAAGAAAACAAAAAAAGAAAGAAAACGAAGAAGAAGACGTGAGAGAAGAAGGAGAGATAAACGTGGAAGACGATGACGAAGAATAAAGAAAAGACGATAACGAAGAAAAACCAAAGGATAAAGAAGAGGAAAAAAAAAGATGACGAAGAACGATGATGTGAAGACGAAGAACTCGCGTTTGTCTTAGTTCAATTGGTTTGTGGATTTCATACACTTATTTAGTATTGTTTTTTGAGTTTTTAATTTTGTATGGTGTTTACTTTATTTTGATCTTGTATGTCTCAAGTGGCTACGAATACTGGCGACCCAAAGTTTTTTCAAGAGAGAGCAATATTGAGTCTCGTAACCAAGACGTAGATGTTATTAATGAGTTTATGTTGTCGCAGCTCGCAGGTAGTTGTTAATGTGTTTTCGTTAATTCGTAAGTTCGTACATTGGTTTGTTTTTAGTTAATCCTTTTTATTTTTTTTTGGGACAAGTGATTCACATGAATATCTTAGTTCCGATAGTATTGATACTTCGGACACAAGTAAGATGGATGGTATGGTTTATACCGAGGAATATCTAAACAGTATTAAAGTATCTGGTTTGCCTAACCACTGTTTAAAGTTAAAGATTGGTGCTCCTATCATGCTGCTGAGAAATATTGATCGTAGGGGTGGATTATGCAATAGTACGAGGTTGCTGGTAACTCAATTAGCTAACCATGTGATCGAGGCTAGCCTTATAAGCAGTGATAAAGTAGGGAAACATGTTCTGATCCCTAGAATGTTTGTTTCCCCACCAGAAGCAAGGTTTCCTTTTAGGATGCGTCGTAGACAATTTCTCATTGTTATCGCGTTTGCTATGACGATAAATAAAAGCCAGGGTCAGACTTTGCAAAATGTTGGTTTGTTTTTGCCTAAGCCAGTATTCTCACATGGTCAACTTTATGTTGCTATTTCTAAGGCTACATCGAGAAAATGATTTCGGATTTTATCAAAAGGGGAAGCCACAACGGAAAACAATGAACGTTGTTTACAAAGATGTTTTTCAAAACATTTTCACGTCCTCACGTTTGGTTTAGTTTAGGCTTTTATTGGATTTTATAACGTAGTTGGGTTTTTTTTTCTTTGAGTTCTTTGTATTGGTTACGGTTTTAGTTTTAATACATTTGTTTGACTTTCATATGTTTCGATATCTTTTATGTATTTTAATTAATATTTGTCTTGGAACCGATGTTCTACTCTCTAATACGAATGCTCTTTTCTTTGTTTATATCTTCAAATTGCATCCTAATTAGCATATTCTCAGTGTATTCTTTCGATCTATGTTTTTTTATGTTCGTCTACTTTAGATTTCTTTAGTTTGTTTCGATAAATCTGTTTTAATCATATCGAATTGAGATCAATAAACACGTTTCGATTCAACATCCATAAAACTTGGAATGACATAATTAAAATTTATGGATGTAGCTATCTGTCCGGACTACACACCTAGTAATCTAAAAAAATTTAACTTGAATTTTCGTTGTAAACAATAATGAAAAAAATATTGAATTTGTTTAAAACTAAAAGAGAAGGAAAAAAAAACAATTCACAAAATAGAATTTACATATGCTTGGTCCCGAAAATAATTTACATTTAAGGTTGAGATGCAAAAAAACAAAAAAAAAGATACGTGTAGGCGTACGTGTCCAAAAATGTAATATCATTCGCTGTGTCTTTATATATAGTGATAACATAAAACCCTAATCCCATTCTTTGCCGCTCTTCCTCTCTCCGCCGTCTGCCCCCAGAAATCGACAAACGACGATGGTAAGTCGATTTACGCCTTTTGCAGCTCTCATTCCTACTTCTCCTTGGATTTCTAATTCAGTTTCGTTTGTTTTGGATCTAATTTGTTGTTTTTGTTCTTAACGAATCTGCAATCGTCTTTGATTCTTTTTCTCTGAATCTGGAATGAGCCGCTTCTCGAAACTAGCATAAATTAGTACATGGTGATTCTGGCTTTGTTTGATTTCGTGCTGATTTGTCTAGTGAATCCATCGAGTTAGTTGCTTCTTCTAGCTATGTCTCGTGTTGAGTGTCTTGTTTCTGTTGCTTATCACCGTTTGTTTGATCTGTTTCTGTCACATTTTAATCTCTACAGTTGTTATTTATTGTCTAAAAAATTCACAAGCTTGTGAACCAAACTGATACTAGAATGAGATCATTGTTTGTTTTTGTTTTTGTGGTTGTTTCTTCGTTAACTGTTTTGTAGAGGCTCTGGGTTCGATGCCTAGTGGAGTCGTTCCTCTTGGTTTTAGTTTTCATCTCTGGTCAGAAATCAACACCTTCTGAGGTGTTCTTTTGTTTTTTTTTGTTTAAAGGATTAAAATCTCTTTGGGAACATTAAGCAGCTTCTCAATTCCGGAGACGATGTCTATTTACAGGATTGCTAGAGCCTTACCCTTCTCGGGGCTCTTCAGGTTCCGTCCATTGTCTTCTTTTGTCGTTATAAATTGCGATGCTCTTCAATTTATTTTCTATTGATGAAAATGTTATTGTGATTTGTCTCGTATAATTGACGGATATGGATATTCAGTTTCTATAAAATCTAGGGCTTTTACGCTTCGATTAGTACTGTAGGCCTGATTAATGCTTGCATTGTTGGAAAGATCTCCTTTTGATGCTTGATTGAAACGAGTCAAGCATAAAAAATAATTCTCCCTTGAACATGAGATTTTTGTACAATAGCACATCGTCGTATTGTGTGGGAATACTAAGATTATCATTACAGGCAGCTTGAGCAAGAAGCCGAAACTGTGATCAATGTTCTGCAACCTGGCCCATTGAGAATCATAGAACACAAGTTCACTGCTCAAGAGATTTGCAAGGCAAAAGCTACAGTGTTTAGAGCGGTAGAGAACTGGCGGAGACATTCTACCCTAGAGCATGCGAATGGCGTTTTAAATGATTACATCTACAAGTGAAGAGGTGAGTAAATTTTTGCTTTTGTTTTCTTCATTTTCAAGGCTGATGAACAAAGGCCTTTCATTTTGTTGAAACTAAACAGATTCGCTCATCTCCGGCCACCTCTGGTAACTATGCACCTCTCCGTCATCGTTATCCTCTTACTCTCCGGCGACTACATCTTCTTCATCCATCTCGACCAAGTCAAAACCAGTTGACCCACTTGTCCTCTGACTAGTTGACGCAGCATCGTTCCCATAATCTTCATGACCTTTATCATCATCCACGCCGTGGCCACGTTCTTGACGGGTCTCGGAATCTGCAGATGCTTCGAAGAGCAAGAATGGTGATACGTCCTCAAGGTTGTTCATAGTTTGATTTTACTTTTCTTGGAAAATGACAAAAGCACAAAACACAAAACGTAATAAGTTGGTAACATATAAATCCCTCTTTAAAATGTATATATACGAGCATGGACTAAATGATACAATTACGATTAAATTTTAATATGACAGATCGACGATTAGAATTAGATACGCTAGTTTACCATGATGACAGATCCATCAGATGAAATCTAATTTCGAGCGAGAGATATAGAGAGATCGTACTTTCGTTTTCTTTTTCTTTTTTCCATCTGAAAATTTCATTCATAAGATAACCAAAAAAACAGAGAAACAAACCATAGTTTAAAGGCTAAAGCAAAAACCAAAGCCTCACAACTCCTAAAGGAAGGGTAAAAGAGATGCTATGTAGAGGAAGAAAACTGCTATGAACAAGAGTCACGTAGTATATGATCGTGAAGCCAAGATGGTCCTCCTCGCGCAAGATAAGACTGGAAACGACCATTCCTTGTGACACTCTTCGCAATGTCTCGGGCAATCATATTTGTGCTCTGTTTTTCGTTCTCAGAAGAGCAATACTCAAAATTCTGCTGCAGTATCCTCACTTGCTCTATTAACGCTCTGTATCTTGGCCACAATGATGGTTTTGTGATGTTGATTATTATTAGAATAAAAATTAGAAAAACGAAAACTAAAAGTCGCTATTGGAGGAGCTTAAAGTTTATTGGGCCAATCTAGAAGCCCATAAAGCTCAATTAACTCACGTGCACAACTAACCAGTCACATCTTCCCCGTGTGAAATTAGGGTTATGTTCGACGGCAATTATTCCGAGCATAGGCCGACATCCTTATTTACCATTTCTCTTCATTTTTTTAAAAATTTGGCGGATTCCGACCGTGGACGAATTTCATATTGGTTTCTCAATTTGACGGAAACAAAAGTGTTTCGTATCGTTTAACTTTTACAGAGAGGAGAATTGAGAGAGATGGATGAAGAGTTGCTCTCCGCCGTGCCTTGCTCTTCCCTCGCCGTCGAGTCAGTTCTCCGCGTTTCCACGGTCATAACTTGTATCCAATTTCGAGAATTTGCTATCACGTTTGAGTATATAGCTACATGTCTGAGAATATTCAGGCTTTGTTCATTCTCAGGCCGGTGGATTATATGGGTTTTGCGCCGGACCTCGTGACGCTCGTAGAATAGGTATTGAGATAATAGCTCTCTATTTAAGATTTGAATTTTTGATCTGTGCTTTGCGAGTTAAGTTGCTGATTTGCTTCGCCAGGTTTAAGCGGGAGATTCCTATGTGGTAAACGAATCTCTCTCGCTCTCTTTTTCCGCTTGCTGAGAATCAGAGAATTGAGCGATTGTCTCATATTGATTGGATTCTCAATCTTTTCTAGGCAAAATCCATTGGCAGAATCGGGTTTCAATGCGGTAATCTGCCTGTCTCTCCTTTTTTTTTGTTTTCTATTGTTTACATAGCACATTAATCGTCAGCGACTATGGAATTTTGGTAAAAGATTGTAATTTTCGTTATGAATTATGGGGTTAGAGATACTCTTTTTGTCACTAGAATGCTGTATATGTTTCTTGTTTTTGAAGATGACTAGATTGTTGGTTGCCAAGTGAAATAACTTACTCCTAAATTCTTGGTTCTAAGTTTTTAGTTCGCATACTTGGTGGTGGAGATATAACTTTCTCCTAAATTCTTGGATTAGTGATTGCTTCTCATACTTAGATTTGGTATAGGCATCAATGGTCAGATAGACCCATTGTTTTTGTTTCCCTTTCAGGTATTGTAAGTGGTGTTTTCACTATGACCCACTGTGGGCTTCAACGATATCGAGGCAAGAATGATTGGGTTAGGTCCAAAGATATCTTTTTGTATATGCTTTGAACAGAGACTTGATAGTCTTATCATCTGATTCAGTAGTAAATCTTGATTAGTTGGATTGACCTTTCAGGTGAATGCTTTGGTCGGAGGAGCTGTGGCAGGAGCAGCTGTTGCTATTGGGATAAGAAACTGGATCCACGTTGTTGGCACGACTGGGCTCGTGTCTGCTTTTAGTGTTTTAGCTAATTGCACTAGGACTGATCTGAAACAACATTAAGGTGAATTTAGAATACTGTTTCTACCAGTTTTGCTCTTAACATTACTTTTCTTAACTCGAGTGTTTCCTCCTCGGATTCCTTCTGATGCATCCACATTCTCGGGACAAAAATCTTATATGTTTGTTCACAGCTGATGCTTTTGTTGCTTGCAGGTCTCAGACAAGACCATTCATCAAGACACTGTGTCTTGGAATTGGAACGTGGGAGATCATACCGGACTCTCTGGTTCACACATAAATTTAGTTGGCTGAACCAGTGGATGGTCGGTTTTCTATACACCACAATTTTGGTCTTATCTTTGTATTGATGATATTTACTAAAATGAAAGCGAAACACAAAAAGTCCGTCCAACCCAAAACCTCATTTGCATCAGTGGTGATTGATAGGCCATTAGTAGTGGGAAAATGTATAATGTTTTTGCTTTGTAATCAAACATCAAAACTGATACTGCTAAATCAAATTTTAATAGCTATGTTGTTTTTCTTTTCCAACCTATTTAAATTAGACTGCCCATTTTGAACTGGATAGTCAATAAAATAAATATAAGTGTTTTATCACTCGTATTTCCAATTTACAATTTTGATGCTGGTGTTTTTGCAATCATTTATATAACTAATTGTGTAGTGATTTGCGAGTTTCAAAGTGTTTTGCTTACGTGTCATTATTTAAAAGATTTCACCTAAAACGGACCGATCGTATTGGTTTAAATCGAATCGAAATCGAAACCAAATTTTGGGTTGCGTTTGGTTTGATTTGTAATCGGATAACCGATATAATACTTTCTATATTTATCTTTAGTGATTTTTTATTTTAAATGGAAAATATTATCAAAACCCTAACTTGGTTGGTGTGTTGTTATAAATATACATTCTTCTTTGTTTTACGGTGTTAAAGGTTTTTTTTAGTACTAGCCGTATATTTTTTTTGGGTGCATCCTGACTTGGTTTTTAGTGTAGTTCGTGGTTCTTCTCCCCTAATAAATTGACTGATTTTGTTTTTTCATCGTGTAGGTGGCTTTGATTCTAGATATTTTTGCTCGAGTTTGCATCCATTAGGCACTTTCGAGGTGTATGTTTTGTTTTTTTCGTGTCTGCTTTGTTCCTTTTTGTTCTCTGTGTGATTGTTTTGATGGCTTAATGTCCTTTGTCTTGATCCAATGATTTTTTTTTTTGTTGGTGATTTGTCGGTTTTGAAATAGATTGTTTGGGTTGTTCGTTGTTCTTCATTGTTAAACGGAGACTAATTCACGTCTTTCTTCGCACAGGTTGATATGCTTCTTTCTATATTTTCTCGGCGTTTTTGTCTTTTCTGTTTATCGGGGTATATATTCCGTGTGTTTCACGTTAGTGATCTTGTGATTTTTTTATAGTTTTCTGCTGTTTTATTTTCTATTTGGTTGTTATTTTTGCTTCAATTCGTTTTTGTCGGCGCAGGTAAATCTACATTTTTTTATTTTATCGGTTTTTGGTTATACCCTTTGTCTTCCCTTTTCTAGCTTTTATAAATTTATTTCGTTCTGATGTTAATTAGAAGTTGGATTCTATTTATATGTATATATTCTTCTTATTTCTAATATTGTTTGCTGTTTGTTTTCTGTTTAGGTGGTGGTGTTTTAGCCAGACTTTTTTTATGGTTGTTCACTTCTTGATTGTTTAGTTTTGGTGCTATGCCGAAGGGTACCATTTTCTTATTTTTTGTTTTGGGTTTAGATTTGTGATTTTTTCCGATTATCTATCGCATTGATGTTTTATATATTAGCCGGTTTTGGTGCACTTTGCTTATTCTTTTTAGTTGGGGCTGAGTCGAGACGTTTTTCGTTTATTGATTCTTATATGTTTTAATTTTTGATTGCTTTTGTTTTTTTTTCTTAGGTGCTCACGTTTTTATTCATCTTCCTATGCAACGAATTTCATTAGCTGGTGATGAAGATCTAGATTATGATCGTGAACGGAGTCAGTTCTTGATGTGATCAAGGAAAGCATCAAGAAGAAGCAGCTTGAACATGAGCTTGTAGCCGAGAGGAGGATGCTTGATCCAGCTACTTCAATAATAGGAGCTAAAGCGAGGAGATTCAAGAAGACCTTAGGGAAATTGTTTCATCAAGTGGGATTCGCCAACATCACTTGGGCCAGGATGGAGAAGATGTCATTCAAGCCTCATTGGTTTGAATACAGACCCAATGATCATTCAAAGTCATATCAAACCACACTGGTTTTAATTAGGCCCAAAGAAATCACTCAATAGGTATGTGAATCATGTTGTGCTCTTTTTCCCTTGTCTAAGTTTTGTCCCAATGGGTTTTCTTGGTAAAGTTTTGAAAAAGGCAAATGAATCATGTTGGGGCTGAGTCGAGACGTTTTTCGTTTATTGATTCTTATATGTTTTAATTTTTGATTGCTTTTGTTTTTTTTCTTAGGTGCTCACGTTTTTATTGTTTCATCTTCCTATGCAACGAATTTCATTAGCTGGTGATGAAGATCTTGATTATGATCGTGAACGGAGTCAGTTCTCGGGGTGGATGGATTGTAAACATGTCTTTCTTGAGGCTAGGGATCTTCGTTATTCGGAGCTGTCTTCTAAGTTCATTTGGGATCGTTAGCTTAGTCGATGGAGACCTCGACTTGTGGGTTTGCCATCGAATTGTGTTGTGGAGTCTTGCCTGGTTTGTGCTGGAGAGCTTTATTATTTGAGGCTTCTATTGGATGTTGTTAAAGGGCTCATATTGCTATGAGGATATTAGAACCGTTTTCGGGATTGTTTGTTCCACTTTTCGGGCTGCCTGTTATGCTTATGGATTGGTTCCTGACGATGCTTAAGCGGTGGTTTTTGACGGGATCAACTATTCTGTTATATTTTTTTAGATTTTGCTCTTGTAGGTTGCTATGTATCTTTGGGATATTTGTTTGGTTTATACATCGGTATGCTCTGTCGAGGTATCAGTTTCTTGTGTATCACATTTGCGCATTTGAGTATTTTGTTTTGGCATCGTTTTGCTTCTACCTCCTTGCGTTTGTTTTTGTTGTTTTTTATCGTTGGTCGTCGTCTCTTATCTTTATCTCTTGAAATTTCGTAAGGTGGTCGTGGTCTGATTCGTGGTTATTCCTAACATGAAGCTATAACCTATGAAGGAATTCCGGCAACAAGTCTGGTGAAGAAAAAGCGCTTCCAAGATCACAAGCATGTGATGACTAAGATGACTCCATATGGGATTCATTGTCTGCATCGCTGTCATTATTGCTTATACCGTCCCTAAAAGAGGTATGCATCGATTTTACTTTGATAAAAAAAAAAACAGTTATAAGCGTTTTAAATCTTGTAAAAAATGAATACAAAAAGATCATGTATTCTGGTTTGTGGTGTAGGCTCTTGGGGTGACGATTCAAAAGGGTCTATAGGACATACAATGTCGAAATCCCTCATGGAAATGGAACGTGGAAACCCTGGTTCTTGTGAAGATTTTGTTGCCAAGCGGATTGAACTTTTGGGAAGGTACATGGAACTTTAAAGAACACTGACAAAAACACATGTCTGGTCATCTGATTGTGGATTATTACTTGATCTGATGAATAACAGTTCAAAAGAAGCTTCAGTGAAGGAAGTGCAGGACATGGCGGTCAATGTTTTATCCAAGACCGCACCCGCCGCTGCCAAGAATAAAAGAAAACAAGCTAACAAGGAGTTTAGTTCCAACAAAAATATTAGCCCACTCGGCATATTCTTACTCTCAAGGTTTGCTCGATTGATAATAATGATGATACATGAAGAATTTTAGTATTTTTATTCGAATCTCATTTTATTTGAATGGGTTTTGTGATGAAGACATCGACCCAGCCAACCATCACAAGGCGATCCCAATAAACGTAGAGGTTCCATCCGGCCCATCCGAAGCCGAACGATGTCTTGTAGAAGCTGAACCGAAGGAACCATGCAACAAATCCACTAAGGGATTACGTTTCTCTCGACCAACCAGCTATAATGAAGATTCTGGTCGAGCCCAAACACTTATGAGTCAGCCCAAAACTGGAGTCACTCATAACAAGCCCAACGGGCCTTCCATTCAAGCTTACAGGCCGAATCTTGCCAAGTTCAAGCCCAACCACGAAGGCCTAAGCTCAGAACCGAACCAGTCCGTGATCTTGACCCATCAAGGACTCACGGCGAAGTGGTCCCAGCCCAAGAATGGACCAGACCAAGCCGCAACTCACCGAACAAGTCGACGGCCCCAGAACTTATCATATTTGGAATTTTCTACTTTTGGAAGTCTCCAAACATTTACTTGGCATCCCGGAGATTTTCTGCTACTTCTAGAGTGCACTAGCACGCCTTGGATCAGGCGGATCCATCCGTGTTATCAAATGAACCAACCGGTGTTGGTTATGAAGATTGTGAAGAACGGTCGGTTTAATCTTCTAGAAAACCGACTATAGAAACCCGAAGAACTTTTGGATACTACCAATTCAGAAGAGAATTGGATTGTGCGTATGACAACATCACTTGCTGATATTGTTTATTGGCGTTAACCATTCTTTTATGAATTTGGAACAGTATCTCTCAAAGTTACATTACCGAGGGTAAATCGAGCAAAGGACTTGAAGGAGATGTTCAATCAAGTGTTGCTTTCGTATCATGGCACTTCAGAAAACGATCTACATATGGATCTAAAGCCCCTTGAGTCTAGTTTCAGAAAAGCTCAGGATCAGCCCAATCCGCTTAGCCAATCGGTCCAGAAAAGCCTAACAGTGGCGGCGGATCTGATCTTAAACGAACCATCCTTAAAAACGGGAAGTCTATTTCGTTTTGAAGGTTTCTCTAGTGCAACTGAGGCTCCCAAAGGTCCACAACTTTCTCCCCAATTTGACTAGATACAAGCAAGGAGCCACTCCACTCACACAAGGAGGCTCTCCTCCTACCCCACAAGAGCCACTCTTTATCTTTGTTTATGTTTCTGAATTTAAATTTGAATTTGCAAGAGCCTGTATGTTTTTTGTTTATTGGAGTTGTGAGGATTAAAGCCTTAATCTCTCTTTTTTCTTTCGCTCACTCACGATATAAGAACTTGAGAAGAAACCAGAACAGAGAAGAAGTCAAAGCAGAAAAGGAACGACACGAGATTTATCGAGTTCGGGGCGTTAACTAGCACCCTACGTCTCGCCGGAGAAACTCCTCCGGAATCCACTAGTACCGGCTAAACTCAGCCTTCTGATACAGATCTGAATCGTCTCTTTCTCTCTCTATATTATCCTCTCTTTCCTCTCTCTGTTTCGACTAAAGAAAGCGATAGGATAGAGATGAGCTATATACACTCACCAGCTCAACCAACCAACTAGTTACACGTCATATAAATTGGCCAATAAGAAAGAGACACCTGTATTTACTAAGTGGATTTAAGAACCTTGACTCGTCGCAAGTCTAGATTCACTTTGAGCTGCTTCTTAGCTCCTTCTTCCTTGAGGTCTTCATAAACTTGAACCTCTCATTGATGCTACAAACTCGAGCATCCTTGATCTGAGTTCTATACTCTTCAAATCTCCACCTTAGACACAGATCACACTTCCTTCAACCTGGTGAATCCTTGTATCCAAAAACCCGGATACTTGCACCCATCTCTTGGATGCTCTTGCTCAATTCTTTGAGACCCGAAGCATCTTCAATGCTTCTTTAACTTTGTAAACTGGGAGAACCTTTGTAAAAAATGTCTGCTGGATTGTAAGCTGTTGCAATCTTCAAAACTTGAACTTCTCCTAGGCTGATTAAATCTCTGATGAAATGATATTTGACAGCCACATGTTTTGTTCTTTCATGGAAGACTGCATTCTTCGATAGTGCAATGGCACTTTGAGAATCACAGTAAACTTCAACACTGTCTTGATGAAAACCCAGCTCTTCTGCAAAACGCTTCAACCAAACACCTTCCTTAACCGCTTCTGATAGTGATA
Organism: Eutrema heterophyllum; assembly: GCA_002933915.1. NCBI lineage: Eukaryota > Viridiplantae > Streptophyta > Magnoliopsida > Brassicales > Brassicaceae > Eutrema > Eutrema heterophyllum. Next base: position 177,375 of record PKMM01048704.1, on the reverse strand, counting down.
CATACTCTGCCTCTGTCGTAGACAAAACCACTAACTTCTGCAACGAAGATCTCCAACTGACCGTATTACCACCTGCAGTAAAAACCATCCTTGAGATTGACCTCCTGTTATCCTGATCTGCCGCAAAGTCTGAGTCACAGTAACCTCTGATGATGAAATCCCCTTTGTTCTTGTAACACATCCTTGTATCAACAGACCCTCTGATATACCTTAGAACCCACTTGACTGCAAGCCAATGCTCTTTAATTGGTTTACTCATGAATCGGCTTATCAACCCAACTGAATAAGCCAAGTCTGGCCTTGTTCCCACCATTGAGTACATAATGCTTCCTACTGCACTCTGATACAGGACCTTCTCCATAAAATCATATTGTTCTTGTAATTCATGTTCTGTAGCTGACTTTAGCTTGAAGTGTATCCCCATTGGTGTAGCTACTGACTTTGCTTGATCCATACCAAAATTTGAAAGAACTTTCATCAAGTAGCTCTCTTGCGATATCCATTACCCACCTTTATCCCTGTCTCTAACTATTTCCATACCCAAAATCTTCTTAGCATCACCCAGATCTTTCATGTCAAATTCTGTATTCAATAGAGACTTCAACTTCTGAACTTGATTCTTATCTATTGATGCAACAAGAATGTCATCCACGTACAGTAACAGGTAGATGTAGATGTCATTCTCTAACCTCTTGAAGTAGACACAAGAATCGTATTCACTCCTTGAATACCCATTCCGTATCATAAACTCATCGAACCTTCTATTCCATTGTCTAGGAGACTGTTTTAAACCATAAAGAGATCTCTTCAAAAGGCAAACCTTATCTGGGTATTTCTTGTCAATGAAACCTTCTGGTTGTTCCATGACTATAAACTCATCAAGGTTCCCATGTAAAAATGCTGTCTTCACATCCAATTGCTGTAATTCCATGTTGAAGTGAACTACAGCTGATAATATGTATCGGATTGACACATGTTTCACCACTGGTGCAAAGATTTCCTTGTAGTCAACTCCTTCTTTCTGTGAGAAACCTTTGGCTACAAGCCTTGCTTTAAATCTTGGGGCTTCAACACCAGCTATTCCAGGTTTTCTTTTGAAGATCCATTTGCAACCTATAGCCTTCTGATGTTTTGGCCTGTCAATGAGATCCCAAGTGTGATTCTTCTTTAGTGACAACATTTCTTCTTCTGATGCATCAGTCCATTTGTCACTATCCGAATCATTCATTGCTTCTTGGTATGATGTTGGTTCTGTACCACCATCTTCTGACATAGCACAAACAAACCCAGCAAACTCATCTAAACCATCTTCCTCATCACACTGATAATCTTCAAACCTCACTGGCTTCCTAGATATTCTTCTTGTGCGATCCCTTGCCAACTGATAGTCACTTAAATCTTGAGTTTCTGTACCTTGCCTTGTAACCTGTTCACTGTTCTGTTGAAAGCTCTCTGTTGACTCATTCCCTGAAGTAGCTCCACCTTGAGAAGAATACTCTCCATTTTTCTGCAAACCAGTTACCTCAAACCCCAATGTTGTCGTAGAGATGTCTTGTTCAGCTTCACTTTGAGGCTCTGATCTGATGTCTTTGTAGACTCTGTCCTCCCTGAAAACCACATTCCTACTGATGACAACCTTATTCTCTTCAATGAGCCATACTTTGAAACCTTTCACACCTTCTGGATACCCTGTGAATATACCTCTCTTTGCTCTGGGATTTAACTTTCCATCATCTGAGTGAACATATGCTAAGCTGCCAAATCTCTTTAAGTTCTTTAAACTTGGCATGACTGAAGTCCAAAGCTCTTTTGGAACGCTGAAATCTATGACTGATGAGGGTGATCTATTAATCAAATAAACTGTTGTTGCTGCAGCCTCTGCCCAGAACCTCTGACCAAGACCACTCTCACTAAGCATGCTTCGAACCTTATTCATTATTGACCTGTTTAATCTTTAGGCAACTCCGTTTTATTGTGGAGTGTATGTGCATGTCCTATGCCTTACCATCCCTTCATTTTTGCAGAACTGATCAAACTGTAGATTACAAAACTCTAGTCCATTATCTGTGCGCAGCTTCTTGACCTTCCTTTCTGACTGAGTTTCTACCATCTTCTTCCATTCCACAAATTTCTTGAAGGCTTCATCTTTGAATCTTAAAAAATAGATCCAAACTTTCCTCGAATAATCATCTGTAAAGGAGATGAAATATTGAGACTTACTCAGACTCAAAGGGACATTTGGTGATCCCCAAAGGTCTGAGTGAACATAATCCAGCTTGGCCTTGGTGACGTGTTGAGCAGGGCCAAAACTGACTCGGTGAGACTTTCCTAACACACAGTCTTCACAGAATTTGATGTATGATATTTTGTCTTTATCAAAACATCATTTCTTTGCTAAAACCTCAAGACCTTTTTGGCCTATGTGACCCATCCTGCTGTGCCACAGATGAGTCTGGTTTTCATCCTTTTCTAACTGTATTGGCTCTGCAACATGAGCCTCTGAAACTTGTGCTTTACCCTGAAATATGTAAAGAGACTGTCTCCTTACTCCCTTCATAAACACAGTGCAACCTTTGACGACTTTCAGAACACCATTGGAACCTTTGAATTCACAGCCCTTCTCTTCTAATGTTCCCATAGACATGAGATTCCTTGTTATCTCGGGCATGAATCTCACATCGTGAAGCACAAAAGTAGTCCCATCAGGATTTGTAAATCTGATGGAACCAATCCCTTTCACTGTCGAAATGGAGTTATTTGCCATTCTGACGTTTCCACTTGTATGCTCCTTCAGATTGAGAAATAATTCTTTTCTTGGTGTCATATGGAATGAGCACCCAGTGTCCATAATCCATTCTTCTTGATCATTATCCCTTG